>RJWH01005151.1:0-25580 GCA_004363575.1 Solenodon paradoxus | reverse complement strand
TAAGTCCTCGAGGACGGATTTTAACCCCGGGCCACCTCCACCTGTCCACCTGCACGGGTGGGGCCGCCTCCCTGCTGGCACATTTTTTTTTTTTTTTTTTTTTTTTTTTTTGCCCGAGTTGCGCCCCACCCTCCTGCTTGGTTGGCGGCGCCTTCTGGACGTTTCCCGAGGGTTTTGTGCGGTGCCGCCGCCGCCGCCGCCGTCGCGCTCTTTGTTTTAATTGTCCAGAGTGTAGGCGCCCAAAGCAAGTGCCTCGTTGATCTGAATCTCCTTGCCCCCACTTCCACTTTGGAATAGAAAGGAAATGAATTCATTAGACCAACCAATTGTGCTCACACCCCAAGTGAAGGGGTGAGGCTCTGGATCTGAAAAAAAAAAAAAAAAAAAAAAATCTAGGCACACATTTGACCTTGGGGACGGCTGCAGGTTGAGACTAGCTGTTGGTTTGTGCCCCCAAGTGAGGGGCGTGCTCAGACAGCGGGGACCCCCCAGATCAAAAGGGACAGGCAGTCGGGGAATCACAAGGCTGTGTCTAAGGCTCAGACACCTGTGTGGGTTCCAGACTGCGCTGAAACAGTTAACCCGCCTTCGAAAGTTCGCAAAAGCTTCCCTTTGGCACGGGTGGATTTGCACAGATTGGAACTAATAATAGATTGGGAGTCTGAGAAGACAGCTCTTTCCCGTGGAGGGGCCACCTCGGTAGGTCAAGTCTTGATGGACGTCTAAAGGGAGGTGGTGAAGATGCCTTGACCTGGTTGGGGTGGACCAGCTTTGATTTCCCCTGTGCCTGAGTCTGCCCACAGCTGTTTTTCCTACAGGCCTGGCCACACTTAGCAGCTCAGCTGAGTCATCCCTTCTTGTTTTTAGGTCACCAGAGGGCCATGGCCCTGGGTCAGCCTCTTGGCCCCAGTCACTTGCTGCAAGCTAATGCCTCAGATCAGGGGTTCTCAAAGGACAGCCTGCAGTAGAATCACTCGGAGGGCTGATTAAGACACACACACTGCTGGACAATCCTGCTGAGACTTCGGGTGGGGCCAGGGTGGGACTTGAGAAACTACCTTCTAATAAATTGTCAGGCGCTTCTGTTACTGTTGGTCCAGAGATCCCAATTCCAGAACCATCAGCTGGTAAGAATCATCAGCTGTATTCCTCTCTCATCCAGCAGCTACCATTAAAGCATTTGAGGGTTTCTTTGACAGATGTCTCCAGCACCCCTGCCCCACTTCCACAGACCCAGAGCATCTAAAGTTCTCCTGTGATGTAGGAAACCATTTGTTCTATCAAGTGTCCAAGGTGATCAAAGAGTTGGTGGCTTTGTCCCAGATCATGTCTATATTTTGTTTCTGTCAAAGTATAGACTCTCCTTTTAAATGTATGTGGAAGGAAAATTGCTGGCCAGTTCAGGAAAATGGAGTTTCCCAATAGAGCTGGGCTTTCCACATGTCTTCCTGAGCCTTTCTCCAGCCTGTCTTTCCTCCTTTCTTGCTCACAGACTCTTAGGGGAACTGGTGGCTCTCTCAGATTGTTTGTAATCAGGGTTCATGGAATCGGGAGATTTCAAAGCCTTGTGAACTTCGAGGGTCTGAATTTACCGAAGTATATAGTCCATGAGAAGGCACCTCAGTGGAGATGAGGCTATTTTTACATCCATTCCTATTTGCTCATCTTCTGCTAAGCACCTGCTCTGCCCAGGCACCGACACGGCCCCAGGATCCTAGCTCCTCTGAGGAGCAGGCGACAAGCAGAAAATGGATCCAAACACAACATGGCCCTTAAAAGGGACATTCAATCGGCTCTGTGGCCCAGGGCCCTGCAAGATTGACTCGGTCTGCGTTAGAGAAGGTCAGAGAAAGAGAAGGTTAGGATTTCTAGCCACAGTGGAGAGTGACATTTTGATTCAGAAGGTGGAATCTATTATTGCCCGGTCCTCCCCTTTAATGTAAACTTTTGGGTCAGTAATTCAAAGGGTGTGACCTGATTTAAAAAGAAAACCCTGAATTTTAAAATATAATTCTTCCCCCTGGTCCAGTAGACGGGCTTACAGTTCCACCGTTGCATTAGATTGGTTTGAATTAAGTTTTACTGTATTCTACTAAAATGTGAAAGCCCCTGGGTAGAGAGTATTAATCTGGTACCGTCCATTTGTGAGTTGCTAGGTCACATCTCGTCTGAAGAGACAACTCCAAGAAATCTCAATAAAAAGGACAAAGGTGAGTCTTTGATAAAGGATATGGGGAAGAGGCTGGAGAAAGAAGCTAGAACCTTCCCTGAATTCACTTGCCCTGGTTTAGAGGATATCCTAGGCCAGCAGTTCTCTGACTCGGAAATAGTTTAAAACCAGTAAAGTCTCGAGGACCAATGTAATCAACTATTAACTTGCCAAGTAAACGTTAGTTTTTTTTTTAAAGAAAGGTGTGGGCAAGAATGAAGGTGAGTCGACAGGCAGGCAAGTAGAGGAAGAAGCAGTATTTTAATTATCTTACTCATTTGTTCATCCTGGTTATTTCCTCTTGGACCTGGCACTGGAACCCAGGATACGTGACCTGCACTCTTTTGGAGGCAAATGCCCTGACCACTACTCCACCAGGGCACATCCAAGTAAATATATTTTTAACGATAAAAGCAGTCCCCAAATACACTGTTTTTTTATCAACATCCTTTCATTAAAAAAGTAGGATGTTTTACCATCAAAAAAATTAGGAAGTACTTAACAATATAATAAAAGACGGTCCTTGACGCTGAATGAAATTTGCTTGTGAAGTACTCCCAGCTCATCTTGGTCTCATTTTGCAGTGCCTGACTATCTAGAAATGCACACCCACATTTCTAGGTATTAAGGATGTCTAGGGTAAAGAAACCTGGCCACACAGAGACAGGTGAGCTCTGGGTTACGTGAGGTGGGGTGTGGACCCTACATGAAAGTGGGGCATTCGCCTTGTAGTCACTCCCCTCTTACCTAGAGCACTGAGGCCCAGACCACAGTTAGGCTACTGACCTCAGGTCAGAATTCAGTAAGTCCTCCCCCCACTGCAATGTAAACAAAAGAAATAATAAAATGATCATTTCTTAGTTCAATTTCTAATTTTCCTCTTCCCCCGCTGAGCACTGCCTGTAGCCCTGTGTGACACTGGTTAATCCTGCTTTCTTTATTTTTTAAAGGAAAGGTGCAGACAAGAAGAAGAAGAAGAAGCACTTTATTTATTTTTATTTACTTGTTCATCTTGGTAGTTCCCACGGGCCCCAGGATTCAAACCCAGGTCCTATGTAGACCGCACTGCTTTCTATTGGAGTCAGTTTCTTGGCCATTTCTCCTCAAATAGACTATAAGCTCCTTGAAAGCAGGGTGTGTTTTTAACCCAGCCTTATGCCTCGTACAGAAGTTGTTGAACTCACTTATTAAGAAAATTGAACCCATCGTCTTCCTGTTTCATTTTCTTCCCCTCCTTCCTTTCCGGTCTTCCTTCTTATCTTCCATTCTCTTCCTTCTTCGCTCACTGTGATCTTCTTTCCTTATGGAACAAACTTTTCCCATTTGCAAGGTTCTCTGAAATCCTGCAGTCTTCTCCTCTCCGCTGCTCCCATCCTTCCTTTCTGCAATTTCAGGTATTCAGAATAACAGTGAATGAATTGTGACATTTGTTGGTGACATCAAAATAGAAGACAGAAAAACAAAAATAGAAGAGACGCTTGCTGTCAGCTAACGCACCCCCCATCCCAACAAGAAAACATGGCCTTTTTCCTGCCCAGAATGACATCCAGGATCCCCCTCTTCCTGTACCATTTTCAGTCTTCAGTACTTCCATCTGTCTCATGACGCACAGGCTCTACCTTCCTCTCCATTTCCTCGCTCTCTTCTTTCTTTTTCCGCATCCTCTGCGCTACCACTCACCTCCTATTTCTCCTGTCCTTGGAAGAGTCCATCAGAGTCCATCCACATTTCCTCAGCCCCAGAGCCCATCGTCTGAGCCTCTGGTCTCTGATTCTGCAGTCTCCCTTCCTGGGGGCCACAGAGCCCCAGGCTGCAAAGTTGTAGTGAAGATGGCAACTGTCGTGTAAGCCGAGAGTTTTCCGGTGCATTTCTGCCCGAATGCTGAAGGTCTCGGAACCACTCGGTCTGTAGCCCTGGCAAGCTGGAAATGAGCTCTATTTCTGGGCCTGTCGGATGAAATGCTGTTGCTCCCAGTTATTTTTGGCTTGTTGCCCTTCTGAATAGGTGCACATTCAGCTCGATTCTCCCCCCAGCCTGGGCTGGGAAAACGCAGGCAGCTCTGATAGCCCAGTCTCCTCCGTGTCAGGACACTCGCCCCCTTAAGCATCAGCATCCACTGCTCCCAGCACTGCACACAGGCTGTGGGGTGTCCAGGTGGGCACAATCCAGTCTCTGTGGACACATGGGGAAAAGCTTTGGGAGCTGAACACCCCGGGCCGGATGTCCCAAAATCCTGCCCTACTCCTTGCATCCTGCTCTATCCTGCACTCTGGGCCTGGCTGCAAAAACTTCTGCCATCCCCCGGGGGACCCACTGTGGGAGGCAGGAGTCTGTAAGCACAGAGTACCTGTGATGAGGGTCTGAGGGATGAAGGAACCCGGGTTGCAGAAGGACACAGTGTGCAGAATGTCATAGTGGAAGGATAGCTTCGGGTGAGTATGAGTGGGGTGACAAGAAGATGAGGTGAGTGTGTACTCTCCTTGGGTCTGAGAGTAGTGGAGAAATGGACTGGGCACCGAGGACATCAGTGGAGGTAATTGAAGAGAGAATGTGCACAAGAGCTGGGGGGAAGCGGGCTGTGTCTCCAAGTGCTGACAATATTTTATAACTGCATCCTGCTGCTGAGATCGTGATACTCAGGGAGGCATTAACATCGACTTAGGGCTTTTAGTCTATCCGGTAATATACAATAGCAAGTAAAATGAAATGTGTCCTTGCATGGAGAAGGGAAGCTAGACCAGAGTCCTCCTAATAGCTGCTTATCTCTACAGTGTTTTCTGAGAGAGTTCCCTGTAGCATTCTCATCAAGTCTGACGCCGATGCATTAATTCACTTAATCCTCAGCATGAGGCTGAGAGTTTGACCCTAGCAGCAGCCGCCTCATTGTACAGATGAAAAAACTGAGTCGTTTAAAGGACACCTGATCCCTGGAGGTGGCAGCGCCTGTTTGGATTTAGGCAGTTGTGCTCAGGAACTAGACCTCACACCACTATACCAAAGTCCTACTCTAAATGGGGAGGATGGAGAGGCAGCGAGGTGGTGTGTACTTGAATGTCGGAGAGTCATACCTGGTCTAGCTTGAGGACAGATGACCGTGTCAGACACACCTGGCCAGGGCTGGACCACCACTTCCCAGCTGCGGAATCCAGCTGTGATTAACAGGTCACAAATCCTTTTTCACCCTCAGTTTCCACATCTGTAAAAATGGGGTAAAAGCCACAGATTGGCCAATTACACGGTGGTGTGACCACCAGGTGAAGGGACCAGGTAAATTGTCATGCCCTAGAAAAGAGTAAAGAATGGTTTGCATACTATTCATGCTTGCTTACTCCCAAAAAACAGCTCACAAGGAAAGAGACATCCCTTATAAGATTGAAGAATAGAGTGAGATTCACAGATGCCTGTGGCAGCCTGTCCATCCATCCCCTGGGGGAGCTATTTCTCCAGTTTTTCCTCCAGGGGAAGCCTGGTGCATAAGTGTAAACCCCAGGAGTGAGAAAGCCCTGCTAACCCTGGGGAGGGAGAGAAATGGGAGGCAGAAGATGCTGCAGCCATTCCCGCCCAGTGCCTGACGTATGATGAGCAAACTGTCTTGACTACGTTAACCCAGGTAAGACTTCAAGTGACTCTAGCCCCAGCCTCCATCCAACTGAAACTGGTTGAGCATCTCCAAGCAAGAACAGCCCAGCTGAATCCTGTCAACTCAATAAACCATGAAAGATAAAACTAAATTATTGTTTTGAGTCGCTAAGTGTGAGGATGCTTTGTTTACAGCAACGGAAAACTAAAACAGTCCCATATTAATACTTCACCTGAATAGTATAGCTAGTTTTGAGCTTCCTGGCATCCAAAGCAAAAAGGGGAGCAGGATGAATGATACGCCTTTATTACTATCTTGAGATAACATGATCTGTCTGAGTAGATAGTTCTGACTCCTCTCTTTATAGTCAAATCACAATGAAGATGAAACTGTCTTCCTCACTTGAGGATATCCCTTATCTTTACCAGAATAGCAGTCTTGCAAATTCTGTCATCTGCCTTGTGAGAGCCAACCCAAGAATTGCAGTTCTCATGAACAAGAAAATGGTCCTGGCATGTCTCGGCCTGTAGCTCAGGCCTATTTTTTCTCCTCTTGATTCTCCATGCATCTTCTGTCTGTTGCCTCATTCTCATCCCAAATTAAGTCACAAACGGGCTCAGTGACTCTGGGGTCCTAAGCAGGCAGAATTAATGATTAAAATAGAAATGCTGAAAATAGTTGAAACTGAAGCAGATTGGATGATTTATTCAAACCTTCAGGAAAAAAAATTACTATTCAGCCCAGAACTGAAATTTAGATTTGTGATTCCTAATCAACTGGAATGCAAAGCTTTCCTGATGCTAACTCCATAAAAGGGAAAGGAAAAAAAAAAAAGAAAGAAAGAAAACCCCAAAAAAAGATAGATGACTTTTCTTGTGTCCTTTAGAACCTGTGTTCTGGGAGGTCAGACACCCTATCTGTCTTCTGAATAGTGCAACGCTTAATGCCTTCCTGGTGCTTATTAAAGCTTTTTTTCATTAAGTGGCCTTCTAAGTTCATGGTAATAAAAGACATAAAGAGCAGTGTGATCTAGTGATTTCTGTTCTCTTCTGTGTGGCCGCAGGGAACGGGTGTCACCTGCTGGTCCCCTTCTGGGAAGTCTCTGTGAGGACGCAGGGCATTTGAGACGGTCACCTCACTCCCTTGACACAAACACTAACCCAGACAACCCTGGGAGGGCAGTGAGCTATGTCTTTTACACCCTTGTCCTCATTTTCTATATTCCTCCTCCTTCCTTTGGCTTCTCATCCCTAAACTGGACTTCAGAGTCCTTTTGTTAAAAATCTTTGTAAGGAAGCCCAAGGGTTGGAAGAAAGATCCCAGTGATTGCTTCCCAGTCATCAAGGCATTTTGCATTCACTTCAATTCATTGTCTCAACAATCCCGTGGGGTAAGTTCTTGGGTGCTGAATTGTGTCCTTTCAAAAGATGCGTTGGAGCCCTAAGCCCTGGTACCTGTGAAGGTGACTTTATTTGGAAAGAGGGTCTTTGTATATACAATCAAGTTAAGATGAAATGGGTCCTAATCCAATGTGACTGCGGAGCTCACGGGAAGATTCAGATATAGACATGCACAGAGGGGTGACAATGTGAAGACCCAGCGAAAAGATGACGACAGGAAGACAGGAGAGGCTGAAGTTAGGTTGCCCCAAGTCAAGGAACGCCTGGGGCTACCAACTGCTGGGAGAGGCCGGGAAAGAGCTAGTCCAGAGAACAATGTCAGAGGGATCAGGACGTTGCTACTGCTTTGATTTTGAACTTCCAGGCCCATGAGACAAGACAGGTCTGCTCTTTCCAGCCCCAGTATATGCTACTTGGTTCCCTGAACAGAGGTGTCTTTTCCTACACTTTTTAATCCAGTGTTTTTGAATACCAACTGTATACCAGTCTCGGTGATGAGCTCCAGATCCAGGACCCAAGGTTACAGATTGATACAAAGTAAATCAAAGACGCTGAGTCTTGTGACCTTGACCTGGAGCATGCGTTTCCATGTTCGTTCCTTGGGCACCCCTGTCCCAGCCCCCAATTCTGGTGCCAATTCCCACGACTGTCTAGAGAGAGAGCGTGCTGGGACTGGAAGCGACATAGGAGACCCTGGATCCACCGCCCGAGTTTTCCAGATGTGCCAGCTGGTGCCTAGAGGAGTCATGTTTCCAATAGAAAGACAGCCCTGGACTCCAGCACATTTTCTCACAGCCTGACTCTGATTAATTCATGTGATGAATAAATTCAACAAACAACAAATGTTTGTCGAATGAACACTCAATTATTAATGACTGGTAAAGAGAATGTGTTATACCTCCCAGGGGGATTCGGGTGTGGAGCAGTGCCTTAGTGGGGAGAAGTGAATGTCTAACAGTGGAATATGGGGCTCGAGGTCAGCCTGGACAAAGCAGGGCAGCGAGACTTGGGGTGAGGGGCAAGGACAGGGCCTTTTGCTGGCCCGTTATCCCTCATCTCTAAAGCAATTTGTGTCTGCTCGGGATGGGACTGGCTACTTTGGAGAATTCTGGAGGTGGGCTGAGGAAGAGCTTGCTTTCCTCTGTGCTTTGAGAGACGGTGTGAGACTGTGACGGTGCCCTCGTGGATGTAGGAGGAAGGCCGAGCCTCATTATATGCATGTACCACAGCTGCTGTTTTAAACTCCAATGCTGCTGAACAATTCGGAAATAGATCCATTATAGGTCTGCTGTAGCCCCAGGCCTCTAACACAGGTCACTGGCAAATCCAAGACTGCACAGTAATTCAAACTCTGGAGAGGGAAAGAAAAACTTTTTCTTCAGCACTCCTCCCCGTGCCCCTAGCATAGCAGGGAGTGCCTCCTCGTTTCTGTCGCACTCTGGAATAAATAGCTCTTACATTGAACGTGAAGTCTTATTTTTTTTCTTCAGCTGTTAATTGCTAAGAGCCACTCATTTTACCTCTCAGGCTCTGAAGTAAGATTACAATGTAAATAAACTGGGTCAGGTTTAGCAGGATGGATGTGAACTGTTCCCTAATTCCTCTTAATCTCAGGTAAAGGAGTAACTAGAATTTCGATGTCAACATTCAATAAGCAATGATGTCGCTTCTTCATCCTCCATCTAAATTAGTTCACTGTTCCCGCAAAGACAGTTCCACAAACTTCCAGACTCTGCTCTTAATGGCAACTTCCTGTTGTTTTGTTTTTTTCTAGCACATGCTTTCGTGGGTTGTGGAGGTTTCTTGAAGTTGTGGGAGAGATTTGGTGTGGTTTATATTAATTTTTAGAGTATAGGGGGGATGTCTTGTTTTACTTGAAGCAGATAGGTAGAAAGGGATCAATCAACAAGCATTTCTTCCACTACTGATAACCAGGCCATGCTCAGCATTTCATGAGACTGGCTTCTCACTTTCACAGAGCCTCATAATCATTATCTAATTATTAATCTTGCTCTAGAGTTCTGGGGAGTGTAGGAACCCCGCTGAAGTTAATGAAGGCATTTACCTATAGATCTTGTACTAAATCATTGCAACTGACTGAGTGCCTCCCCACATCCACCCCCTCCCCATACAGTAGGTGCTGATGGAACAGACAGAACGGGAAACAAATCACACATAAGGAAATTAAGACAAGGAAGAAGACCCAGAAAGGAGGAGGGGCAAGAAACCAGAACTAGATGGTAACTTCAAAACACATCATTAGGAAAATGGAACAGTTAGGGAAGATCTCCCCAAATAATCTGCTTAAACTTTAATGAATTATTCATCTCTATATATTTATGTGGCACACTTTCTTTAGGGAACTCAATGTGCTTTGCAAACAAATGATTAACCTCTCAGATTTGAGTGAAGTGGAGAGACAGCAAAATCACTCTACACAAGGCAAAGCGGTTTGATGAAAGATGACTAGATGTGTGTCATTTTGGGCAGGTGAACCCATGTGCTACTCAGCAGAGGTCATATAACAAAAGACCCCTTCTGGGAGCTAACTAGTACTATGGTGATTTGTTTTAGAGCCTCTAGAATAAGAAATTTTGTTTATATAGACAACTGAGGAGAGAGAGGGACAGTCAGTTGGACACATACGTATGAATTACTATAAAAATCAAATATATTTTGAGAAAAAAATTTGACTGGTGTGTATTTAAAAAAACATACTTGGGTGCTCCCTGGTGGAGTAGGGGCTGGCCATAGTCTCGGCTTCTGGCCCTGGGAAGAGTAGGAACAACTAAGATGAACAACAAAATAAAATCCATAAAATGCTCTTCCTCCTCTGTCTTCTGGCCTGCCTCTGCTAGCCTTCATTCTTGCCTGTATCTTTCCTTAAAAAAAAAAAAAAAGTACTGCCTTCTAGACAGAAATAAAAGTTAGGAGTTATTTCAAATCAAGAACATCGAATAGAGCATTAAATAAAATGAAATTGCAAAGGTCAAACACCAGATGATGAGCATTGCCCTCACTAAGTTGTGTTTAAACATGCTTTGAGCCCCTAGAATTGTCTTCTCAATATATTGTTGCCAGGACACCATCAAAAAAGTACCTTTAACACAAATGCTTGAAACTTCTCTCCAGAAAGTCTAAATGTATCTGACAAGTCAGCAAGGAGGGCAAAAGCAAACAAAAGACTTAGGGAATTTTAAAAAAAGCAAACAAAGACGTGAAAGTAGCAGCTGTGAGGTGCAGTGAGCAGGGATGGGGAGGTGAGCAGCTCTCTCCTCATGGGAAGACCTCTTGATCAATTACAGGACCACCCAAGTTCACGCCACCTCCCTTAGGAGAACACATGGTCCTTGGAGACACCTAAGTGGTTAAAGTCAACCCACCATCTGGGGACTAATGCTGAGATCTGGCCAACTTACCTGGAGGAAGGTTCTGTGGGGGAGAGAGATGTGATGATCAAGAAGACGAGTAGTCTTTTTTTTTTTAATGCAAAATGACCTTACCCTCAAAACCACTAGCAGAAAGACAAAATTAAAATGGAGAAGGGTGTTGAGTTGGCAGGGAAGACACTATCTTTTTTTTAAAGCACACAAAACTACTCTATTGATTCCCATCTCCACTGAAAATCCTGACTGCTTTCAGTTTTTATTTTAGTTTTTGTATATACCAAGGGAAATTGTCTTTTTTAGTTTCTTGTTTTAAAAAGAGAAGCAACTTGGTGTGGGGGTAGAATTGGTCTTCCACCAGTTCCCCATCACCTTTGACCAGTCTTTTGACCCTTCTGTGTCAGCTTTATCCATTGAAAGTGATGACAGTCACTCTCAGGATCATCTAAGGCCGGGATGAAATGGTGGCTGAGGAAGGGCTTTGTCAACTACTGGGGTGATTAGTATCATTTTGGACAGGGAGGAGAGTCTTACTTTTCAGGGCACACACAGGGTGGAAACCCAAAGTCTTCTGCCTCCCACCCACCTCTCAGACAGGTGTCCCATGCTGCTGCCACTGGGACATTTCAAAATCACATTGAGTTTCAGAGATGCTCTCTCTGTTATTATTCGCCTTCCCCTTTGGATTAATCCACGTTTAGCTGATGCTTTCAACATTAGTCAGAGATCAGTCTTTAGCCTTAATATAAATGGACCCTCATCGCCTGCCTAATCCTCCTACTTTCCAAGGCACAGACCACAAAACAAAACAAGCCCTCATCAGTCCGTATTCCTTCAGGGGCTCCTATCAAATTCTTCTCCAAGGTCAGCATACACCCTGCCTGGGCTGACTTCTGTCTTGGTTTTTCTGATAGACCAACTGTGTTTTCTAACACCACATTTTCAGTCAATATACCTTATGTCTTCTAATGTAAAACACAAAAGCTTTTCCAAATCATGTATGCCATGGTAATATTAATATTTTAGGCAATATTTCCTTTTTGCATATTATGAATCTATCCCAGGATATTTGCTATCCCTGATATATATATATATAGTCTGAATCTATTGTATATATTATATAAATGTTTTTAATATTTATGTAATTTTAATATAATTCTAATATATAATATATCATCTATATATAAAATATCTAATATAGATTTATAGTGAGCACATGTAACTATATACATTAGATAAAGACAAATCAAATTTAAACTTATTTCATGTATATATAATAAATTTAGGTAATTTGGCTAAGAATATACGCATGTGTGCATATTCATTTATATGATATGGATATACGTATACATTTGTGATGCCTCTAAACTCATTTATTGTCAACTCACCAGGTTCAAATGAAAGGTGTTAGCAGGTACTTCCACATTTCTAAATCCTGCATCTCTGATTATGTAAAAGAAACATCTGCCTACCTAACCACCCCAACAAAAAAGCACCAGGGAAGCCATAGCCACATTAGGTTAAAGAAGAAACACTCAGACACCGCACCTGATCCCCACCTGCCATCTCATTAAAAACCTGGCAATCCTGGGGTGAGAGATTTAGCCTCTGCTTTGATTTTTATTTTTCAGAACAAGGACAGTGGCCATCCAAGGGGATTTAGTTCATTTTCAAGGTCACACATGAGCCGCGTGGTAACGTGCCTGAAGACCAGCATTTCAGGCAGCTGGAGGGCTGGGTGGGGCCGGTGCAGTGGAGACACGTGTGCCCGAGCCCAGAACGGGTCATCGGACCCCTGTCAAAGCACCTCTCTCTCTTGGGAACCTTGACAGGCTTGTCTGATTCCTCCAGACGATGATTAAGCATCCAAATGATTGCATTTTAGCTTTTAATACCCTCCCGCTTCCCACCGAAACTTTGGGGAGAAATACATGATGTCTGGAGAGCACAGAAAGCAAACCTTCTTGACGGTTCTTCTGTAAAGAAAGACATGGCAAAGCCGTTTTTGCATTTCAAACTTAAAACAGTGACCGACAGACTCATGAGCTTAACTTCTCTCAATGAACAAAAAGGGCTCTGCCCCTTAGCAGAGAATTTTGAGGAAGGTTCCACTGGGGTCATTTTCACAGATACAATATGGGTCTCAATAATTTGAGATGTAAACTGATTTTAGGTGGAGAACCCTCTAAGCACAGTCTGTAACATAAAGTCTTAAAAGTGGTGTGGAAGACCTTCTTCTTCTTATTAGCAGACTTTTTATCTCACAAAGCCCCCCACGCTGATTTGTGAATTATAGCTCCCTTATTACAACAGTTCAAAGGTGGAGGGGCTTCTGCTCCGAGGGCACACTTGCCAGTGTCCGAGACGGAGCTGGTTTTCAGTCCTGGGAGGAGGGAGGAGTGCTGGCCAGGGAAGTCGTGCAAGCACTGTGCACCCAGCCACGTGCGCACGGGACAGGCCGCCACAGCAAAGACTCATCCGCCCAAATGTCAACCGAGCAGCGTTCTCCTTGACAGCAATCACCGCCGACATTCTGGAAGCAGTTCCCTCTCCGGGTCCTGCCCCAGGACCGGCCCCTCCCGCGTTTGTGGTTGCTTAGCCTGCTCTGCATTCTCATAGTTTGAACTGAAAACATTGTTTCCAATATTCTGACTCTCCAAAGGTGGACTACCGGGAGTTTAAACATGCTTTTACGATGTGCTTTACGATTCGCTTTGTACATCGAGTCAAGAATATCCTGAGTTTGAATTTGTCGGAATGGAGTCTTGATTGGAAATGAAGCCCCCAGCACACACAAGCCACACATTACCTTCCCGGGAAGAGATTATGCCGGTTGGTTGGGCGCCTCGTGTTCTATTTAAGTCGCAACCAGGCTTCCCTGTCAGACTCTCACGGCTAACACATTCAGATCTGCAAGCAGGGAGCGCAGGCTTCCTGCCCAAACGGCTCATTGTGTGCACAGGAGAGACCCGCTTCGCACCACTGGAGCGTGTCTCGAGCAGCCTCCCTGTTAGCCACGCAGGCCTGCGCGACAGCTAACAGCTGTTGGGGGGCACCTGTACTTGAGTCATGCTATCAACCAGGGACGTCAGCAAGAGCAAGAAGTTCTCCACCCCTTTTCCTGGGATGCCTGGAGTCCCACAGTCCCTCTGTGAAACTAGACCCTTTCTCTCCTCCCCCTCGTCTGCCCTATGTATCAAATTTGCTCCCACAATAAGGATAAAACTCCTTGCGCGCCCTTCGCTTCCTTCATTGCTGCCGTTCAGGACTCCATTCTCATCCTCGCGTAATCATACTCTTTCCTACCACAGGGCCTTTGCATGAACTGTTCTCATTTCCTCAAGCTCTCCTCACCCCATAGCCCCTAATTAACTCAGCTCCTTATTTAACCCAGTCATCACTTTCTCAAGGACACTTTCTCCACTTCCCTGTGTCGAATCCTACTAAGACACACTTCCATGGTCTTCCTTCTGAGCTCTCACACTGGTACCATTTTACATGTGTGCAGTTCTCTGATTAAGGTCCAACTACGATGCGTCACCATGCTTTGCGCGCCCAACACAACACATAGCTTATAGGAGGCGCTGGGCATTTGTTGCCTGATCAAACAAAGGAATGAAAGAACAAATGGATGAATGAATGAACGAAACCATCCGAAGATCTAAAACCAAAAGTACTGTCATGGGGACGCAGCTGTGTGTGTCCGGATGGTCAGTATCAGGTATGTACATGCTTGAAAGAAGCATAAGAGAAGCCTACGAAGCCAGTGCTGGAGAACAAAGGGCCCACCTCACCGAGAGCATCATTAAGTTAGAGAACACCACCCACACTTGGCTGTCAGTTGAAGCCAACATCCTGATTCTCCCTGCAAACTTGGCTCCCTCCAAACTCCCTGTTCTTCTTTTCCCTGATCCCAGGGTTGCCTAAACATGAAAAATTCACAGCTGCCCATGTCTTTACATGTCTCTTTGGGGGAGGTTAACCTTCCTTCTTCAGGTGTATGCTGTGCAATACCGCAGAGGCCAGCACTGCCGTTTGAGATATTTAAATATGATTTTGAGAAATGAGTCTGTCTTTGACATAAAAGCCTACAGTCACCATCACAATGATGAACATGACTGCAATGTTTAAAATCCTGAAATAAAGAGATGCAGCACTTTCTGCATATTCATTGCTGAAATGAATATTATATATGATTCCTGGTTTTGCCGGCATTCAAAATAAGGCCGTAGAAGGGAATGTGGATTTACTTATTCTCATCAATGGAAACAACAGTACTTGACCAGGGGAAGAATTGTTCCTTCTAGTATAAAGAGAAATGTGTACTCGGAAAGCAGTTTAGTGTATTAGTCTCTGAGCAAAGCTTTATTTTTATATTATTGTGTCATTTTATGCACAGTCCCCAAGTGCCTTGTCAGTGACAGCCACTCATTAAATCACTTAAACTATCATACAAAGATAAAGATGGATTTTAAGCTACACTGAGCCAGTCAGTCGGGTAGCAAATACTGATGGCTCCCCAGGGGGTCTTACGCATTTCTGCAGGTGATAGGAGTATATATTAAAGAAGTATATGGTCTGTTTCTTTGAAAGGACTTAGAGACTTATCTAAGTGATAAATAGATGAAACAGATAAACAAAATAAGATTATTCAGATTGTCTTGGCAAAATGAATCGAAGGTCAGCAGTGGACTCATCTTCACATCTGGCTAAAATGACACAGGTGGATGGCACCACAGAGGTCATTCTCCAGCCAGAGAAGGGAGGTCATTTTGCGGATGTGGAACAACCTAGTGAAAGGTGAGAAGGTCATGGACCTGACCTCCAAGTGCTCAGCTTATTGGTACACCGGGACACTGAAGCTTCAGGATAAATTTGATACATTGTTTGGAAGCGTCCTTTCCCCTTTCTGGCAAAAATAATATTTTCCAGCATGGAAACAAACATGGTTATGTCATGGAGAACAAGTTTTAAAAAAACACCGAAAACCGCCTATGAAAATGTGGAGTCCCAAGAACTCTCATAGACTGAAGGCACGAGTAGAGGCTGGTTGAACCACTCTGGAAAACTGTCGACGAGCATTGGCTGCACTGAAATACGAATACTCAGGCGTTCACGAGAGACATTTACCAGTAGAAGTTTGCAAGATGCTCACAGCAGTGTGAGTCATACGACCCACCAACTGGACACCACCTAAATGGTCATCAACAATGAAGCGTATAAACAAGCTGTGATGTGCTCATATAAAGGATGCCTGAGAATGAAAATGACTGTACTAGGACTTCATTCAACCTCACAGAGGAGCCTCACAGGTGTGGAGAGGAAAGAAACATACAAAATAATAAATAGTCTTTGAGTCCACGTACATAAAACTCAAAACCAGGCAAAACTGAACAATGTTATAAGGAATCAAAGAGGGATTGGGATGCGCCCTGGTGACCTAGCAGTTAAGTCCACTGTGGTGCCATCCACATACATCCCAAGGTCCTTAGTTCAAGACCTGGGGCTGGGGAAGACAACCAGGATGAAGAAGTAAATAAAATAAAATAGAGTGCTTCTTTCTCCTCTCTCTTCCTGCCTGCCTGACTACCTGCTGGCCTTCATTCTTGCCTGCACCTTTCCTATAAATAAATGAATAAATAAATAGGTTTCCTTTGGGGAGAAGATAGTGAGGCACAAGGGATGAGGTACTCTGGGGCATTTGTTTATCTGGTGGTCATATGTCTTATGATAATTCATTAAATATAAATTCATATATTTATGTTTTGTGTACATTTTGGAAGGCCTGTTACATACGAATCATATTTTAATGATTAAAACAGTTTCTAAACAGCCTGTAACCCTTTGAAAATGTACACACTAGAATTAAACATAGTTATTGCTTGAGGTGGGACTACCTCCCACTCCTGGCTGCCCCAACTGACAACAGTTGAAGCATTGGCATGGGTGGGGTGGAGAGGTATCAACTAAGACCTGAGAGAGGAAGGAAGGTGGAGTGAGCCAGGCTCTCTTTCCCGGTCCTGGAGGACTCCACCAGGGACACAGTACCCGGGACCTTGTCAAATGCCAGCACTAGAACAGGGTTACCTGTAGACAGTGGAAATAGATCAAACAGCCATGGAAGCAAGGATTGGATTTAAGTGTAGAAATCAGTGGGCAATTACAACTGGTGAGGCGGTGAAGAGGCGGTGAAGAGGCAGCAGCTGGAGAGAAGTTCCTGAGGTCAGACGATACGAAGATGGCGGCCAAGCTCAGGGTGGAGGCAACTAGGGCTGTTTCCCACCAGGCCGCCACGTTCAGCATTAGGACTTGAGGACCCAGAGCATCTGAACTTGAATCTGGGCCTCTAGGTGGTGAAGTAGGTATATTTGTAGGAGAAGGACCTTTTGTCAAGCAGTTTGTTGGCTTGATCGATAACTTCTAAATGTTTGGACATATGGCATGCTGGGCTCTCATTGCAGTTTTGCCCCATGAACGTGAGGGGTGGACCTGCTAGAGACCCCACATTCTTTACTGAGAAGAAACTACCTCTCTGTCAGACGGCGCATTTTGGATCGCTCTAGCTTATCAAGAATAATTTGGAAGACTGATTCTGACATATCAACTCTAGTTTCATGCCCCAGCTATAAGCAAACTACACATTGATAAACAGAGCTTATCAATGGAGAGTTGGTTTGTTTAGGCCAGTAAAACACAGAGTGGGACAGGAGTTAGTCTGAAGTCTTACACCAACATGTTAGAAATGTCCCTAAGATTGATGTTAGCCCATTAGTCTGGGCGTTTTGGGGACCGTGGTTTAGTCATCAACATAACCACCTAATCAATTCTTTGCTACTCATAAGGACATGGTAAAAGCTCTTCAAACTTAACTGCAATCAATATTCTTGGTGTCTGTGGCAGGTGCTGATCTCATACTCCTGCAGAGCAGACATGGAGTGATTCAAACAGATATGCCCGATTCCTGGCACTCCCTGTCTTGCTGCCACTGTTGAACGTGATTCTCTACCATTCCCCACTGCTGGCTTAAAGAGCACAGCTGAATTTGGCCTCTGGGTAAAAGCAGAGTTGAGCAGTGTAAATAGCAAACTTTCAAGGTTATCTCTGAAGTTTCCAGTCTGATAAGAAAGATGGCAAAGATTTTGGAGAACCAAAAGGCAAGGGTCAGCAAATTTTTCTGTAAAGCGCCAAGTCGTAAACATTTCAAGTCTTACTGGTCAGTCTCTGCTGCAACAACTCAGCTCTGCTTTGAAACCAGCCAGTGTAAATGCAGCCATGGCCAATGTGGGTGGAATGTCATGACTAGGTTTCAATAAAACTTTATTCACAAAACCAAATGGCCTTGGGCCATAGTTTGTAGATCTGTCGTCTTTGGACATAAACACTCTCTGAGACTAAGCAAAGCACTTCAGAAAATGGATTCATTTTCAAAGACCATGAGGAAGCAACAACATCACCACCAAGCATCACACTTCAGGGGACTCTCATTGACAGGCTCTGCTCTGTGAATAGGAGACCACCAGAAGGGTTCATTTAAAACACTAATCTAGTGCCTTTCTCAGCCCCAAAACCTGCAGTACTCACATCCCTGCATCTGACTTCTTTCCCAGCTTCATCCTTTGTCACTGTCACATACTCCATGCTGTTCAGTCATGCAGAGTTCTTCCATGTCTTCTTATTAGCTGTGCAGGGTCACATCTGTCCAGACTTTTGTACTATTCTTTTGCTGAGAAGGTTCCCCTTGCCTTCAAAACTCTCATTTATCTTTGAAGACACAATTCAGATAACTCTACCTGGAAGGTCCCCGGGTTCTCCTGAGTTTGGGCGGTTTCCCCCTCTTCTCTATTCCCGTGACACTGTGTACAGACCTGTACATCATCAATGTAATTTCAGAGCAATCCCTTCTAATGAATGTCTAGTGGCTTAACCTTATCTTGTACAGTACTTTTAAAATCTGTGTGTTCCATCCCCACTGGGTTGTGAACTCCTTTCAGACCAGGCTATGCCTGATTAATCTTCGCTCACCCTGTGGTTGGCACTGAATCTGCTACAGCAAGGATGCTGAACACATATTTGCACAATTGTTTAACTTGGTGCAGAATCTGGTTGAGCTGGGACAACTGGGGTTCTGTGGCATGATTCACAGTTGAGGTTGTCTGCTATTTTTATCAGAAACTTTCAGTGGCTTAAGAAGCGACTCTTCCTGACAAGGCGCTTGGGAACTCTTCATAAATGACAGAATGATATTAAAATCAAATCAAGTTCAGAGGTAAATACACAAATCTCTCCTCTATCTACCTTATATACTCCTTTAAATCAGGGAAGTTAATTGTTTTAGTTTACACAGCCTTGTGTATTTAGGCACACGTATTTTCTCGTTGAAAGACATCTCATGAAGATTTCATTCTCACATTAGAAATGGGACCATATTGCATCTTTTTTTTCCTTTCTTTATCTTAATGAATTTCCTAGGTCTTGTTGATTTGATCTCCTGTTCCATTTAGATCACAAAAGTGATCATCTACTCAGTGGAAACCAAGCAGTTAAAGTGTGGATGCCAGGCTCACCCTGGTGGAGTAAGGGTTGGGTGCGGTCCACACACACGCAGAGTTCATGGGTTTGTGTCCCAGGACTCGGGGGAACAACCAAGATGAACAACTAAATAAAGTGCTTCTTCCTCCTCTCTCTTCCTTCCTGCTTCTGCTCGCCTTCATTCCTGTCCGCATCTTAAAAAAATTAGAGTGTCGCCGCAGTTTTTCGAAGGGCCCCTGGATGAGATGTCAGAGAGTGAAATCCAGGAGAGAACAGGGCTCAGGAAATGACAGACGTCCCCAGGTCTACTTCTACGCTGTTCATCCAAGGAAAAGGTCTTTGAAATGGATACATCTCAACTATATTCTTAGCTGAACCTTGCTATGCCATCAGGCTTTCTGCAACACCCACTTTCCAGATACTACACTGTTAAATTATTATTTGTTGAGGTAACTGGGATATGCAAAATAATATAAGCATACATATGTAGACTCACTCTTCATCAAACATATTACAATACACCCTGCCCACCACCAATTACCAAAATCCACCACCACTGTCCATTGGGGTCACCACCACTTGCTCCTGCCCCCACCCCTTCCTCACTGGTCACCTCAGCTCTATTGTCAAAGTCCAAGGGTTGGTTTTTGTTTTGTCTGCTGTTGCTGTCTTTTGTTTCTTTATATTCTGGTTTTTGTCCTTATCCTTCTGATTTATTTCACTTAGCATCATTCCTTCTAGTCCCACCTGTGTTGTCACAAATGGCAGGATATCTTTTTTAAGGCTGTGTAATATTCCATTGTGTATATGCACCACATCCTATTTATCCATTCATCTGACTTTGGACATTTAGGTAATTTCTAGTTCTTGGCTATTGCAAATAATGCTGCAATAAACATATGGGTGCACATACATCAGTGAATTAGTGTTTTTGTGTCCTTTGTGTAAATACCCAGAGGTGCAATGACAGGAATGTATGGAATTTCCATTCTCAATGTTTTGAGGAAACTCTATACTGCTTTCCATAAGGGTGGCACCAATTTGCACTCCCACCATTGGTGTTGATGGTTCCTCCCCCATCCTTGCCAACATTTGTAATTTGCAGTCTTTTGAATAACAGTCAATCTTACAGGTATAAGGTGATATTTCATTGTAGTTTTGATTTGCATTTCTCTAGTAGCTAGTGGGGAAGAATGACTTTTCATCTTCTCATGTGCCTATTAGCCATCCAGATGATAATCTTTCTATGAAAGGATAAACAGAATTATGTATATGTGTGTGTGTGTGTGTGTGTGTGTGTGTGTGTGTGTGTGCAGATGTGCAATGGTGCTCTGCCCCGGGCTCACCCAAGAAGGTAGGAGCCTGTGCTCTGCTCTCCCTCTCCCAGTCATTGGTCTAGCCTAGTCCCAAGCTTGTCCAGAGAAGGGTTCAGGGACTGTGAAATCACATTTTTATAATGTGCACATGGGCACCTTATTGTCCAGGAGCAGAAAATCAAGAAGATCAAGGCAAAACTTACAAAGACTGGGCTCACCCATAACCTGGATCAACCCTTTCTTCCTCTGACACTTCAAACAGCCCATTTTTCTTATTGGCTCCAAGAGTTCTTAAGAAAGCATTAGGTGTCTACAGATGCCCTCAGCTAGCCAGGTTGACTCAGCATCCCTGGGTTAGGTGGGGGCACTGCCCCTGCTTCCTGTACCAATCTCCCTCCCCAGCCCAGCTCCTCAGTGACTCAGCTTCCCTCCCTGTATCGGCTTCAGCCTGAGTGCCCATGGGCCAGCTCCTCAAGGTTACTAGGCCATGGAGAGAGAGAGAGAGAGAGAGAGAGAGAGAGAGAGAGAGAGAGAGAGAGAGAGAGAGAGAGAGAAGGAGGGAGGGAGGGAGGAAAAGGAGAGGTGGTAGAAATTAGTTTCTTTTAGGATTGTCTGATTTCCTCTGGGCCCTGAGTATGGCAGGGCATAAATAGATAATCAAAGATTTTCACTTTCCCAGGTAGGAATTATGTAATCAGAGCCTGCTTCTTCTTTTGTTTTTTTGAAACTTCACTGGAAGGAAATTCTCCTTGCGTTCTCAATTACACTGCACATTTTCCTTGGATGCTTTTACTGAGACATCTTCACGCTCTTTAAGCCAACAGTCTCTGAAGTTAATCAGAGAATTCTGTGTCAATTAGTACACACACTGAGTTTGAAAATATATCCTTTATGATCTTTTGGCGCATGTGTGTGTGTGTGTGAAGAGACTATCATACAGCAAGACGGGTGTCCCATTTCAAACAGTTTTGTGTCCTATTCCCAGAATCACAGAATCCAGGAAAAGGGTCCCCAGGTCCCTCCCCTCCAGAGCGTCAAAGATGAAACAGTGCTTGGCCCCACCACCATTCTGAACTTTTATTTTTATTGTACCCAAATCACTTTATTCTATATTTCTTTTTCAACTTTACAATTCAATTCAGTTTTTAAAACTAATTTTATTGAAGGAACATTGCATCATAACATTATGTAAGTTTGAGGGGTGCATCATAGTAAATTCAGTCTGTGTATAACACATCACTTTCACCCCCACCAGTTCAGCTTTTCCTCCCATAAACAGTTGCCCCCCCTCTACCCAATTAACCCATCTCTCCCCCTTCCTTTTCTGCAAACACTGATCTGCTTTCATTGCCTTAAAGTCTGCTTCTGTTTGATTTAGTTCATTTATTTGCTTGGTGTCTCTATATACCATCTGAGTGATATCACACAGCGTCTGTCTTTCTCCTCCTGGCTTCTCTCGCTAAGGAATTACGCTTAGTGAGAAGGCGAATTTTTCAATCCTGTTCACAGAGGGCACGACTTCTCCCGTCAGTGAATGATTCTGATTCTCCAAGGCTTCTGCCCTCATTGCTAATGACTTCCAACTTGATCTTAGCTCCTGAGGTCAGAACCTGTTACCCTATCTCCATAGCTTTATTTCCTCTCCTGCCCCCATATTACCAGCTCCACCTGACAGAGCTGGACATCCCCTCTGTCCCACTCTCAGTCCTTGAGACCTTTGGCTTGTCCTGCAGGCCTAAAATATGACGAGTCAGCCAAGCAAGAAATCTGTTGCCCCTACAGGAATTTTTTCCTGGGAAACAAGACTCACTGTCACTGTGCAGGGAGATGGTACACTTCAGCTCAGCCAAGGAAGCCTGCTCCTCATTGTTTGTCTCCATACCCGGGCAGTTTTGCCCCCTCCTTTCCATCTCCCATGGCCTGCCTTTACTTCCCCCACCCACCCCCACCCCCAGAAATGCTGGGCAGAAATGCAGTCCAGAATGTGTGCCCAGAACAAGGCTCACCTGGGGTTTAATGCTACCTCAACTCGTTTTAGCTCTGTGACCTGAGGCAACTCAATTACTCCTTCTGTGCCTCCAACATCTAACCTTAAATAAGAATGATGCCTCGTGGACATTTAGAAAGAACAGGCTTTTCTTGTAAAGGGGATGGTAGAAAATATTCTACTTTTAATAGGTCGAGATGCAAAATCATGACTGTCTTCTAGGTACTTCCCTAACTAGAGAGAAAATCAATTCCTACACATACTTTATTGATAAACTTCAAATTATAATAACAACTGAGGACAATGTTTATAATGCAGATCTGCGAATGAGGACAATGAAGTTCTTGGGGGCGTGGGCAGAGGATAACATTTCGCTCCATTCAAAGGGTTCAAGGTCAGCATTCCCTCTCATCCAAGTCAACTGCAAGTGTTCTCTAAAACTCTTTCTGAGCTCATGGGCCATAGAGATGGGTAGTAGACTGGATTTGGCCCATGGGCTATCATTTACCTATTCTAGGGAAGGAATAAAAGAGACAATGCTAAAATAAAATGCTTGCCACACCGTGAGTATTCTAAGGATGTAGCTTATTATTTCTCATTCTTACCATCCTAGCCATTTGCATCATTGGCTTCAGCTCTGCAAACAGTGGTTCTTTAAGCTGTTTCACCCCTCTGAGACCTTTGCTCATTGGGTGCCAGGGCTTTCCCCTCCTTAGGAACATTTTTCTGCCCCTCTTTCCGTATCTTCCCATCCCTGCAGGATTCATCATTCTCTCCTCCACCCTAGTCCTGCCCTGTGTGACCCTTTGCAGTCCGTCTTCCCAGCTGCCATAGTGCAGCATTCGCTGCTTCCCTTCGTCTCCTTAAACAGCATTCAGGAACCAGGCTCGAGGCAGGCCATCCCCAGTGCTGTGCGTGATCGTATTATGTGTTCAGCAAATATTGGCTGAATAAATAAGGAACCTGCCACATGCAAATGGAAAACTAGCAGAAAGTGTCCTTGATTGCCCCAGTCCCTAGGGAGTTCTTGGGTCTCTGAGTCCCTAAAGTGTTTGATCCTCATCCATTTTCTTATAGGAGACACACTAGAGAATCCTGACTAAGTGTCTGGGCTCTGGGTACAAATCCCAGCTCTGTCACATCCCAGCTGTGTGGCTTTGTACAAATTACTTAACTTCTCTGCGCTTGCACTTCTCTGTTGGGAAAATGGAGCTGCTGATGGTGCCCAGGCCATATGTGTTTGCAGATTAAGAGATGGCAAATCTATCACTCGCACTGCATTCTCCATACATAGCGACTGGTTTGCTCACCGTTGTTGAGAGCTGACCATGCTTTAAGTTCTTTCATTAACAAGCTTATGTCTCATGATGATCCTGTGAGGTAACTGCTATTACAGATGAGAAAACGCAGGCACAGAGGGATTGTGTAACTAGCCTCAAGGTGCACAACCTGTGGAGAGCAGCCAGATTTCAAACCCAGGCTGTCTGGCTCCAAAGCTGTGTGCTAATCCCAGGTGGTAGGTCCCCAACTCTGGCAGGAGATACTCTCTTCCACACGGGGCCACGCTAGGCTGGGGATCAGGAATGTGGCACAGCAATCTGTGTGCCCTTCCTAGCTGCCAGCGTCTCACCTTGCACCCGGTGAAGCTTCACGCACTCCTGTTAGTCATTTACCCATCCCTCATCCAAGAAGGAATCCAAAGAGTATTCTAGACGTTTCTTCCTGTTCAGACCCCACCACCCCTGAGAACTTGCGGAGTCTTTCAGAAAACACCAAGGAGGAGAAGCAGAAAAGGAGAGCACTGTAAGAAAAGCATGCAGGGTGGTACTTGGGAGGATTTCACCCCTTAGAGACAAAAGTGGAATGTGGGTCCCTCTGCGGGAACTCCTATTCCCCCGGGGTGCTGGGGCAGCACCCCTATTCTCTGCCAGCAGCTCTGAGGACACCGACCAACGCAGGCTGATTCCACTGAGTGTAACGTGATTGTCCCTCTTAATCAAAGCCATGTCATCCTTTGATTTCAGAAAGTGAAAGACCGCAGAATTAATAATGATGGCCTGAGTGGGTCTCTAAACGCCGCGGGCAGCGAGGGGCTGCAGAGTGCGCAGAATTCCAATGATGCGCGCAGTGATTTCTTGGCGAAGCGGTTGCACAAGTCTTAATTACCTGGAGCCCGGGCCTCACCTTGCTGCGTGTCCCCTGGGAGCGCCCTGTGAAGTCAGTGGGAGCTTTGCCTGCACTTCAGCCCTGTGAAAACTTGCCTGCAAATGTTTGCAAATTACCCTGAGCGCCTCAGATGGAAGCAGGAGAGAATTCTTTATTTTTAGAATGTTGGCAGAACCCGGTCCTTGCCTTGCCTGACACCTGCCTCCACGTTACTCATTGTTCCCCTTTCTTTATTCTGATTAATTCGGAACTGTGGGCCTCTTTGCTTCACGGTCAGTGGCTACCCCCTTAGGTCTTACCCTCTGCCCAAATCGCTGGTAATGTCCTGCTGTTCTTCCTCTTAGCCACTCTCCAGAAAGCCTAATGCTTCTTCCATTAGAAGAGCTGATCTGCACTTTTTCTGTCCGACGGTAGCATGCGGGCATCTCCCCCTGCGAAGCGAGCTCAGAGGCCCCACACGGCTTCTCTCTCCCTCTAGAAATGAATGCATTTTGACGCCCAGGCCATGTCCTCCAGACTGGGGGCTGCTCCAGTTCACAGCTGCTCCCTTCTCCAGATACCTCTCTGGGAGAAAAACACCAGGTATTTCCACCTGGGACAGGTTACTGGAGGCTATCCCTTTCCTCCGGGGACAGCAAACAGGCACCAGTGCCTGGCGGAGGGACACCAAGCCTGGCTGTCACGTCCAGGGCTCCAGAGGGATCAGTGTGTGTCAAGATGCCTCTCCACCGACTTTATTCCTGTTCCCCTCACACCTTTCATAGGCTTTACCTGAGAACCTTCCTCAGGAAACAGCTTGAGACTTAACTTCTTGGTCACCTCACCTAAGACGCCTCTCAACACCCCCTTCCTGATGCAGCACTTTAAAACCTTGCTTGGCGGCACCCTGGTGGCTCAAGGAGTAGGCTAGCATCCGGGGCACAGTCCACGTGCGGCCCAAGAAGCCCAAGGATGCCCAGGGCCTGCAGAGCATTTAAAATGCACAACTAAATAAATAAATGCTTCTC
>RJWH01005150.1:0-84407 GCA_004363575.1 Solenodon paradoxus | reverse complement strand
AGCCTCCAGGAGGGGAGGAAGTATCTTTGATGGGATTCAGAAGTTGCCATGGAGACGCTGACTTGTGAAGGTCAAGTAGCGTTTGCGGGCAGTGGAAGACAGTGAGAGCCTCAACTGCCGAAAGCACAGAAAGCTGAATGGGACAGTGGCTGGAGAGCCAGGGACGACAGGACTGAGGGGAGGTAGGGGTGGCCAGGCATGGGAGAGGAGACTTCAGCAGGCAGGCTGTGCCCCACTGCACAACGCTCAGCCCTCAGGCCTTTCCTGCTCAGGAGGCCACTGGGAGAGCCGGTCTGGCCGCCAGCAAATGTCTTCACTTTGGGGCAGCTGGGCCCAGAAGTGCCAACTGCCAGGCACTCCTGTTGGAAGGCAGTGCCCTCATTAGCAAGCCTGGGATCAGCTTCTGGAAGGCTGTTGCTGGATGGCTTAGAGGTTTGTAAATCACATGCTTTATAAAAAAAACAGAACAAAACTCAAAGTAATTGCAGTGTTTGCCTTAAGCCTGGCTCATCCCTGTCAATGCCTGGTTTTCTTTTGTTTCAGGTGGGGCTGTAGAAGCTGCAGAGACAGGCTCAGTGGGACGAAGCTTCCCTAAGCATCAGAGATGGGGGTGTCTGGGCCCTGGGAGAGCAGGGGATCTGAATTCCAAGGCAGTTTTGGCTATGCTGACCTGGCCTCTGTGTGCTGGGCAGTGACATTCACCCATGCGCAACTCCCAGGAGCCTTTGCTGGAGAGGGAAGAGCATGCTGAGTGACAGGCTAGGGGCTGTGGACTGAAGGACCAGCCTCTCTTGAGGCCCACCGCACCTTGAGAGGAGGCAGACAGGCTACAAGACCAGGATGGGAGAGCAGAAATGGGGAGGGAGCAAAGCGTCTTTGATTCAGCCCTGTCTCCAGAGATGCTTGTGACCTAGGTGGGGTTTTTTGTTTTTTTTGTTTTCAAGGACAGGTGCAGGCAGGAATGAAGGTGAATAGGCAGGTAGGCAGGAATAGAGAGGAGGAAGAAGTACTTTAATTTATTCAGCTGTTCATCATTGGTTGTTTCCACAGCCCTGGATCTTGATCAGGGAACCTTGGGAATGTATGGGGACTGCGCCTGGTTTAAACCACTAGGTCACCAGGGCACATCCTAAATGATGTTTTATCAGCATTCAGCTCTGCCCCCCTGGATTTCTGCTCCCCTAACTCACCCCAGGTGCCTGGCTCTGGGTGTCTCCTGTGACTTCCGCATAAGCTTCCCTAACGTCCAGTTCTCCGCACCAACTGGCTCCCCATTTTCCTTCCTGCTCTGTTGAGAGGAATTTCTAAAACATCCAGTTCCCCTGTCCCCCCTCCCCTTTCCCCCTCCCCCACCAGTTTCAAGGGCTTAGATTATTTTAGGAGTACAGTTCCTCAGGCTGACAGGCCGGCTCCCTCACTCTCGGAGGGGCGTGACAAAGCACGTTAAAACGAGGGCAAAGGTGCGAGGCTTCTTGGCTTGCGTTCCACCCCTACTGCTCCATAGTGTGTGACTTTGGCAAGGTGCTTAACTTCTCTGCACCTACATTTCCTCATCTGTAAAATGAGGGTATTAATAGTCTCTACATCCTGGGCTTTGTGAGGGCTGAGTGAGTTAACAAAGGTAAAGCACTTAGAATCGTGTGTGGTGTAGTAATCACTCAGGAAAAAGTAGCTGTACCGTCTGTTTTCACCGCCTCCAGCCCTCCCTGCATGTTGTGACCTGAGAAACACCTTGACGCCCAAGAACTCCAAGTTCTGTCAAGATGTCCCTATATGGCCCTAGATTTGTTATCTATTACTGAGAACGAACGGCCACACACTTAACAGTTTTAAATGATGAACTTTATTATCGCACAGTTTCTGTGGCTCAGGAATCTGAGTGCAGTTTGACTACGTTCTCCGTTTCTGGGTCTCATGTGAAAGGTTTTTTCTGGGCTCCGCGAGGAAAGAAAGTCAATTAGACAAAAAGTCGAATAGCCAGGGCTTTATTGGGGTTTGCGCACCCAGGCGAGGTTCTCCGGCCCACAAAACGAGGGCCGGGGAAGTCGCGCCCGAACAAAGGGAAGCGAGATCTTTAAGCAAAAGAATTTCGCGGGCTTCGTAGGTCGCGATTGGGGATTGGTCCTGTGATTCCAGGTGTGGTTTTGTCAGCCTCCTTTTTCCCGGGTATGGCCGCCATTTTGTCCTGGGCTGCCATTTTGTCCTTCTGGGCCAGCCTAACATCATGAAGCTGCAATCAAGGGATCAGCCAACAATGTGGTCTTAAATGAAGCTTGACTAGGGAAGGGTCTGCTTCTAAGCGCATGTAGTTGTTGACAGAATTAAGTTCTTTGTGGCTACTAAGGACCTCATTTTCCTGCCCATGGTTGAAGGCTGTCCTGAAATCATGGCTCCTGGAGGTGACCTGGTTCCTTGCCACGGGGGAGGGGGGGGGGGTTCTGACTGCCTGCTTCCTCGGGCCCAGTGAGGGAGAGATCTTATCTAACATAATCACACATGTCGTTTGACCTTTCCTTATGCTATTGGTTAGAAGGACATCCCAAGCCCCACCCATACTCAAGGGAGGGGAGTCACGGTTCGACACCAGGAGGCAGAGATCTTGGGGGCTATCTGTCACAGGTCCCAGCTCTTTACTTCTGCTCGGGCTGCTCCTCTTTTCTGGAAGACTCTCTGTGTTCAGGGTCCAACTGCTCCCCTCCTTCCTAATGTTTCCCAAGCACCTGTGCTGGGTTCTGAGAGGTACCAAAACGAGTAGGACTGTCCAGCAATCCAGTTTTCCCCTCTAAGAAGCTCTATCTCATCAGCCATACTTCTCAGCTCAGGTGTTTAATACCACCCTCCACTGTGTAATGTCAAAATTACATTATTCATGTAAGCACTTCTGTCTTGCTGGGTTCTTTCGGGTTCCTGGTCTCAACAAGGTGAGAACTGAGTTGGAATTGGAGTCAAGCCTTATTCTCAGGCTAGGCATGAGAACAGAGGTCCAAGGATATGCAAGAAAGCGGTTGGCTTTTTGAAGATCGATCAGTGAGAACAGATCCATTTGTCTTCAGAAACGAGCACACAACTTTTCAAAAGCAGCTGCAGAGTTCAATGCAGAGTTTCTCCATGAAATAAGGTGCTTGCTAATTGCACTAGGGGCTGGAGGGAACAGGAGACAAAATGAGTTTGTTTTTAATACTCAGCAAATCCTCTGCTCATCTAGGGAATGGTTATTCAGGGGCTATAAAATTCCACTACCCTTTTTGGCCCAGAAAAAGGAGTGTACAATTCCTGTTGGACCTGGTGTTCACAGGTGAGGGCTTTGCCCGGGTTTGATCATCAAAGATGAATTCCAGGCATTCCCATGAGAAGGGGAAATTGACCCACTTTCCTCTGTGGCATGAGCATGAGTACAGTGTGCAAATTACTGATCTGCAGGGACAGAGAGCAGAACTGAACAGGTGTTTAAGGGAGTCTGGGTCAGACTCTGGGCTCTGTGTGTGCACATGTGTACCCATTATGTTAACGAGAAAATAGAAGCCAGGATAGGGGAGGAGACCTGGGAAAGGTCACATGGTGAGTCAGGGATAGCTGTCCCCTCTACCCCTGCCCTCACTCCTGTTTTGTGATAACTGTTAGGCTCTGACTGTGTACTTTGCTTTTTTGCAGTAACCTCGGGGAGTGAGGTATGGCTGAGAGATCCTGGTGACCTCAGGACTGAGGGGCACAGCTACCTCTAGAATCTTCAAGGTGTTGACCCTTTGGGAAGGGCTGAGGACTTCAAGTCCCAGGAAGTCACCTGGTGGTTTGGAGGAAGCTTAAACCCCTCAGCCCCAACTCTGGTGGCAGAGGACAGAAGAAGGGATGCCTCTGGGAGTGAAGAGATGGCGGATCTATTAAAGCCCAGAGGACTCCCTGTGGTGACAGTCAAAGAGATGTCTGCTCACATGTGAGAAAAAGGAAACCCAGAGAGGACATAGAAGACCCCGCAAGTCCTGGAAATGAGCTGGGCTAGAACATGTGGTTCTTTCCCCACTTTGGCTGTCTTTCTGGAGGCCCAGGACACACCCACAATTCCCTGCTCCCACAAGGAGATGTTTCTTGCCAGCTGCTCAAATTTAGGTAATCAGATACTCTGGTTAATGGAGAGCTGCTGCTTAAGCTATAGGTCGGTTTAGAGCCCCACCATGTCTTGCGGCCCTGGAGGATGAAAATCTTTCCTGGAGGTGGCCAGGCCCCTCAGCACCTGGTACACTATCACCTCCTGCCCTGGTGAGGTGGTGGCTTGTTGGAAAGTAACCGGTTCCTGTCCTTCTCTCAGGGCAGTGGACCGAGGCCTGGATTGTCCCCACTGGTCTAAGGACACACATTCTGCCTTGAAGGACAGGTGTTGTGACCAGCACCACCCGCCTGACATCACACAAAACCTGAAGTTGCAAACTGCTTTTCCTTGGAGCTGGAGGGAACTGGCTGGAAGCAGCAAGAGTGATTCAGGTGTGTCACTGGATGAATTGTTTTTGCTGCCAAAGACCCATCAGGAAGGGATGAGAGGCAAACTTGCCCTCCTAGGAGCCTGGTTCCAAAGTCTAGCTGCTCCTCGTTGCCAGAGAGGAGTCAACGGCCTCTTTGTATTCCAGAGTGAAGGCTGCCTGAGAGAACAGGCCGCCTTTCAGACATCCCCACCCACCCCGTCCCCACAGGAAACAGGCTAAAACTGCATTTGTCCAGGTACAGGGAGGGTGGAGACTTTGCTTTGAGGGTCCAGGCGGAGCTTGGCAACCACACTGGGGTCTGGGGTCTAAGAAGAGGTCGAGTGGTAAGTTGACTCCAGAGGTCCAGTCCAGAGGATCGCTGTGAAGAACAGAAGCGAACACCCCTGGGCTACACTTTTCCTGCTCCCATGGGTCTTGGAGATACCAGGGATTCGATGATCCAAGGCGCAGGCACCGTGGAAATCAACTGTGCTAGTTAACAGGTCATGGCACCTTCATCAGGTGGAAGTCACACCTTAGCTGCTGCAAATGTGATTCTAACAGCTCGCAGCTTCTTCTTCCTCATCTGGAGAATTGCCTTCCACCAATGGGAGTCACATCACTCAGGGGGTTCACCTCTCACCCCCAGGGGCAGCCCAGGACCAAAGAACCATGAATACAAAGGAAAGAGAAAAAAACGTTCCTTATCTCGGGGAAGGTACAATCGTGCTGCACTGCTACTGGGATCAGGCTGAGCTGGTCCTGCCCAACCATCGTTGCTCAGCTCCAATCCTGCCTCATTCTGCTTTCCCTCCTGGGACCCTCCCTCAAACTACCTGTCTCAGGCTCTGCTTCTTAGGACTCTGACCCGACACTGATCGTATAAAACTTCTCACCCATCTTAGTAGGTGAGTTTGAGTCAGCCAACTAGTGAGTATGAATTAAAAGAATAAAGAACTGTGAAGGGACCACCACTCAACATGTCACACAGTGATTTACGGCTGTAGCAGACCGCAGGGAGAACACAGCCCCAGGGAGACTGGTTCATTGTGGAGATGGTGGATTTCTCTTGGGTTTCTGGTATTTGAGAGGACTTCACTCATGGACACAGAGTGGTGCCCTGCAGGCCACTGGAGTCAGGGAACTATAGGCCACGCCCTGTCCTTTCACTGCTGATGAGCCGCAGTCCTGGTGGCCACAGTGACTCTCCTTCAAGCCTGTTGCAAACCAGGTCATGAGAATCCTGAACAGAGAACCCCACCTCTTAACCCAATGAAGGGCTCTCCTAAAACCAGAGAATTGGGTTGAGTCCTGGTTTTGTGGCTGTCATGACATTGCCATTAGCTCAGCCTCTGCCCCTTCTGAGCCTCCATGTCCTCATCTGTGAAGTGAGGGTGCTTAAGGAATGGAGGAGAGGTTCGAGAGGGGAAGAGAGAGGAGACAATGATGGAAGTGCTCAGAACCCAATTCCCTCCAGTTGGGTCTTTGGCCATTAATAGTGTGGGGTGGAGGGCATACCCTTGCTCATTAATGAGGACTATCTGGTTTGGGGTTCAGGGCTCTGACTTTAAATAGGGAGAAAGAGCCGATGAATGGATGATGACTAAAGGCAGGACTGAAATCTACTCTTGAGCCAACCTGTTACCCCTGCCTCAATGACATCAACTACCTCAAGGTCAAGTTTGGCCCAGCTCCCAGGTGCTGGGGTACCTTATTTCAGAATAAGCCTGTCGGCCCTGGGAAGAGATGCCATATTAGTGGAGTCCCTCCTGATCTTGGGTCACAGTGTCTGTCAGTGAGACAGTGTCTTGACTTTTCCTGCTCTTTCTGATGTTTTCTATTACTTTTTCTTGTGGAGGTACTGATCCCTCAATTCTTAGTTCTTTTTTGTAGATTGTGTCTTAATGTAATTTTGTAGTATCTATGTAAAGGCTGTGTGCTCAAATTCTTGCTAGTCCGCCATCTTGGGTAGAGTCTTATTTTCAATTTTTTGAGGGCCCAAGGGCCTTTTCCACAGCAGTTATCCCATCTTATATTCCCACCCATTGTGCAGAAGAGTTCCAATGTCAGCCCATCCTTGACAACCTGTTATTTTCTGTTTTTTTAAATAGTAGCCATCCTAGTGGCTGTGAGGTAGTATGTCACTGTGATTTTAATTTGCATTTCTCTAACAGTGATATTGAGCATCTTACCATGTGTTTATTGACCATTTGTATATATTCTTTGGAGAAATGTCTACTCAAATCCTTTATCCATTTTTAAGTCAGGTTATTTGTTGTTGAGTTTAGGAGTTCTGTCTATATTCTGGCTATCAATTCCCTATCAGATGTGTGATTTGAAAATATTTCCTTCCATTGAGTGGGTTCCCTTTTTACTCTGTGGATAGTGTCTTTTGGTGTACAAAATTTCAAAAACTTTTGTGATGTTCATTTTGTGTACTTTTTCTGTGTATTCTCTCTTGCCTGTGCTGGTGGTATCATCCAAGAAGCTGCCAAATTCACTGTCATGCAACTTTTGTCTTATTTTTTCTTCTAAGAGTTTTAGAGCTTTAGATCTTACATATAAGTAAACACTCTTGAGAGTGAAAGGGAACGCTTTATTTGGCATTCCGTTTATGTTTCTATGGTTTCTAGGTTTCCCTGCAGTGATGTGTAGGGTATCGACTTGTACTGAGTAAGCCTGGTTTTTGGTTTGAACACTGGGATATTTTTTTGTGTGTGTATGGCATCACTATTGGTTGGATTTGTTGAAATTCTTATATGGATCCTCTGTTGCTGCCCAAGAGTTCAGCCTATGGGATTAGAGTTTGTGTGGGGGATGCAGAGCCTTACCCCAGTGTCCCAGTTCTGAGCAGTAAGGAAAACCTTGCTGTTGGGCCCACAATCAGCAATTAGGCTGCAGTTTTGCCTCCACCCATAGGATGATGCTAGTGGGTAGCATTGACAGTTTCTCCCTCTGGAAGACTCTCTTTTTCCTTTAAGCCTGAAGGTGAGATTTCTGGTGGGTGGGTCCTGTGGCTCTGGGGCAATGTGGTGGGAGGGGTTTGGGGATTCCTCTAGCTGCCTTCTGGTTATGGTAGTGATCTGTGTAATTTTCTTTTTTTTTAATTGTAGCAATTATTCTGCACATTAAAATAACTTTCTATGTATAGGTTCTCCATTCCTTAGATATATTTCAGCATGCCATGCCCTCCACCAAGATGCCAAGGGTTCTTCACCATTGTCCAGTTGTATAATTTTCTTCCCAAGCCTCCTGTTCAAACCACTGGGGCACTGGTCCTACTTCTGCCCTGTGCCAAGATCCACTTCCCTGGATCCGTATCTCAGTCCTGCTGGGCAGGCTCCCTGCTGCTTTCATGATTCCTGGGAAAGCCAGTTCTTCCTGCAATTCCACCCCCTCCACTGTGGCCAGAATCCTGAACCACGAGTATATGTTGTATCTCTGACTGTGACTTTTCGCTTACCCATTGTGCTCTACATTGCTGCTGCATCTCCATAGCCTCTGTGCCTGCTTTTCTTCAGTGTTTGTTTCTGGAAAATAGGTGAATTCCTAGTTTCTCTGTATAGAGGACATGAGTCTCCCTCCTACCAGGTTGCTGTCTTGACTGGAAATCTGAAAGGAGATGCTTCAAATGATCATCCATTTAAAAAATTACTTATATATTAACTACCACACTGATTTTATTTTATTTTAATTAATGCATATTTTATAATATAATAATTTTATTATTATTCATTTTGTTCTCAAAGTCATGCTCATTTTAAGATGTTGAACTCATCTTTCGGTCTGTGGATGTTACACACCACATCTATAACCAGAGTCCAGTGTCCTTCACACCACCTGCTCCCTCTCTCCTTCCCTCCCCGCTCTCACTCCCCTGGCAGCCATTCTCTAGTATCCTATGGGGTTATTCTGGGGTTTCATTTCACTATATCCCACATATAAGTGAAATCATCCTGTATTTCTCTTTTTATTTCTGATTTATTTCTCTTAGCATGATTCCCTCCAGTTCCATCCAGATTTTAGCAAAAGGCATGATTTCAATTATTAGTAGTTGCATAGAATTTGCCTGTGTATAGAGACCACAGTTTCTTTATCTAGTCATCTGTTGATAGACTTTTAGTTTGTTCCCATATCTTGGTAATTGCAATGCACTGATTTTATTGGTGTATCTATGGAGTATTTTCATTCATAAATTAATTTCAAATATAAAGTACTTCCTAAAAAATGACAGTAGCATATGTCCATATACTTTGAGATAAAAACTTTATATTGATTATTCGAACTTTAAAAATAGCATACACAGGTTTCATCCTGGTGGCCTAGTGGTCTAGTTCACCCTGGGAGCAGTTCCACATACAGCCCAAGGTCCCAGGTTCAAGACCTAGGGTTGTGGGGAACAACCAATGTGAACGACTTAATGAAAAATACAATTGCTAAAAACCAAAACCAAACAAACAAAAAATAGCCTACATGGGCACATGTGGGTCTATCACACCTTCTACTGCAGCTGTGGGGTGAATGAGTAAATGCCCAAGAGACAGGTGCTCTTTTCCAAATGGAAGTTCACTCAGAAAAGCAACCATCTCCTCAGTCCACCAGGGTGGATGAAATAACTTTCACTATTGTAGGAGCTGGTGACTCAGGCACTCGTGTTGAGCAGTGTTCCACTCTGTGTGAAAACAGCTTCCTGGTGCTCCAAGGATGAGCTTGCAGAACAGAGGAGATTCCAGCTTCCAAAACTGGAAAGTGCTCACACCAAGGTTCCCTAGGTAGAGTTGATACGTTAACAGGGAAAAGCATGAAGGTATTTGCCCTTCTACCCACTACGTGAGCATTCTACATATTGAGACATGATTATCAAACATTCTAAGAAAAGCCCCACAAATTACAAAAATAAAAAGATACTCTTGTGTGGAAAAATCTAGCAGATATCACCTTAGCCAAATGATCAAAGTTAACATTAACAATAATGGGACAAATTGACACCATTTGTGTCCTGATATGATATTTGGACACATATCTTTCATGTAGTATTCCTGCCAAAATGCATCACCTGAATCATGAAGAAATAATCAGACAAATGGAGGAACATTCTACAAAACAGTAGATCCGTACTCTTCAAAAATGTCCATGTCACAAAAAACAAGGAGTGGGGACTGTTGAAAGTTAAAGGAGACTGAGTAAAATATAGCCAAACAAATGTAAAGGAATTGGATCCTAGAGTTGGGGAAGAAATTTCTCTAAAAGATAGTATTGAACAATTTTGTAAACAAAGATGAATCTAAGCAGCATTTGTAGAAAGATGCAATTTTATAACTAAGAGGTTCAATTTCACATGTTCTATTCTAGGTAAGCTATTAAGGCTTTTAGAGTCACTAGACATAAAAGTGAGCAAAGACACTTAGAAATACATATTCTTCTCAACTTTACCTATAGTCAAAGTAAAATGAAGTAAATTTGAGAAACAGGTAGAAAACATGTAAACTGTCTCAGAAATTATTCTCAAATATAGTGACAGACTACAGATATAAATATAAGCTTCATCTGAATAAAGAAGCTAAGAAACAGAGTTAACTGACTTATTTTTACAGTGAGAATCAATTAAGATGCATCTGTGGAACAATATTTTTTGGTATTTAAAAAGTTTTTAATTGAATGTTTTGTTCTGAAATAATTATAGACTCACATGCAAATGCAAGAAATGATACAGAGTGATCCAACCAGTTCCTTCTGGTAATATCTTGCAATACCATAATGCAATAACATAATCAGGATATTGACACTGATACAATTAAGATATGGTACCATTCCATTTCCACAAGAATCTCTCCAGATGCCTACTTTCTTCCCTCTCCCTATTTCATTCCTCATCCTCATCCTTGGCAACCACAAATCTGTTCTCTTTTTCTAAAATTTTATCACTTCAAGAATGCTATATAAATGGAATCATACAGTACATAACCTTTTGAGTTGATTTTTCTTACTCAGAATAATTCCATGGCACTCCATCCACATTGTTGAGTGTATCTCAAATTCTTTTTTGTGTAATTGCTGAAGAGTATTTGAAGGTATGTTTGCACCACAGTTCATTTATTGTTATTGAAGGACACTGGGGACAATTAGGAATAAAACTGTGAATATTTGCATACAGGTTTTTCTGTGAACATAAATTTCTTTTTTCTGGGATAAATGCCCAATACCTCATTTCTGGGTCTTTCAGCAGTTGTGTGCTGTAGCATAAGGAACTGCCAAACTGTTTTCTAGGGTGACTGTGCCATTTCACATTCTCACCAGCAATGTATGAAAGATCCACAAAATGATATCACTTTTAGATTTATTTACTTTTTTTGCCTGTGGAATTCTAATTGCTTCAGCAACATTTTTTGAAATAGCTTTTCATTTTCCCATTGAGTTCGTTTAATATATTCATCGAAAATAAGCTGGGCATATGTGTGTGGGTCTATTTCTGGATTTTTCTATTCTGTTCTTTTAATCTATGTGTCCATCTGTCTATAATACTGCATTGTATTGATTACTGAATTAATCCTTGACATTGGACAGAGTGATTCTTTCCACTTTATCCTTTAAAAACATTGTTTTAATCATTCTGGGTGCTTTACACACACATTTTAGAATAAAATTCTCTGTTATTTATGCAGCATGTTATGGGACTTCAGATAGGATTTACATTAAACCTGTCCTTACCATGTTGAGTTTTCCATTTCTGAACATAGTACATTTTCCATTTACTTAGGTCTTCTTACAGTTATTTCATCAGAATTAAAAAGACTTCAGGATACATCCTGTACATGTTTTATTAACAAAGTATTTTGTTTCTTTTGGAGCAATTGCAGATGTATTATATTTTAAATTTCAATTTCTACATGTTCATTTTTAGGATATAGAAATGCAGTTGATTTTTTTTAAAGCTAGGAAATGTACACACAGGAGTGAAGGTGAGTAAGCAAGCAGGTAGGAAGAGAGAGGAGGAAGAAGCATTTTATTTTATTTCTATTTAGTTGTTCATCTTGGTGGTCCACCGATCTCCCTAACCACCTTGGGATGTATGCGGACTGCACCAGCAGACGTAACATCTAAGATACCAGGTTGCACCAAGGGATTGATTTTTTGTTTGTTAATCTTATGTCTTGTGACCCTTTCAACTCACCTATTAGTTCAACAATTTTTTTATTTTTGTAGATTGTTTGAGATTTTCTACATAGAAAACCATGCCTTTGTAAAATGGACAGTTTCATTTTTTCCATTATAATCTATATCCTTCCTTCCCCCTCGCCCCTCTTCTCTCTTCCTATGTAGGCTAGAACTCTTTCTGTGAGGCTAATCATATTGAATAAGTTATTGATTCATAGTTTCCTGAAATTTTTATCCTGAGTGGGTGCTGGATTTTGTCAAATGTTTTTGTGTAAATTGTTGCACATTTTTCTTTTGATGACTGATATCATGGATTACACTGATTGTTTATTGAAAGTTTGACCAACCTTGTAAAGTTGGAATAAATCACACTTGGTTTTGGCACATAACTATTTTTGTGCAATGCCGGGTGCAAATTGCTAATATATAACATATATTTATGTATGATATATAGTATAATATGGATTATATTGTATGCAATGTATAGATATTTTTAAGAACAGGAATTTTTTTCTCATGGTTCTGCAAGCATGATTATAAGATTAAGGTGTTGGCAAATTTGGTTTTTCTAAGGCTGTATAAATTTTCTAATATTTTGTTCCACAAGAAAATTTTTGTGCTCATGAGAGATAGTGGTTTGTAGTTTTCTCTTCCTGTGGTAGCTCTGTCTGGTTATTATATCAGCTTCCTGAAATGAATTGGGAGTATTGCCTCCTCTTCTGTTTTCCTTAAAATATTTTAGGAAATTATTAATTTAAAAAGAAAATATTCAATAAAATTCTCTAGTGAAACCACCTGTACCTGGATATTTTTTCCAAGAAAGTTTTAATTCAATTTCTTTAATGATTTATGTGACTATTTGGATTATGTATTTCACCTTGTCTGGGTTTTGGCAGTTTGCAGATTTCAAGAAATAGTTCATTTCTTCTAAGTAGTTGAATTTATGAACATAAAGTGATTTACACTGTTTAATTTTGATAATGGTTATTTGCATCTTTCCTTTTTTTAAAAAAATACTTGTCAGTCTCTTTAGAGGTTTATTTTGCTATCAGATTTTTGTTTCTTTGATTTTTCTCTATTTTTCTTTTTTTAAAACTGATTTCTGCCCTTATTGTTTTCTTTCTTCTGCTTGCTTTGGGTTTCTTTTTTTTCTCTGCTTTTTCTTACTTCTCCAGATGGTTGCTTCAGTTGTTATTTGAGAATTTTCCCTCTTTCTAATGTCTTTAATATTATAAATTTCCATTTCATTTCTGTTTTAGCAGAATCTTGCATGTCTTTACATGTTGCATTTTCATTTTAACTCAGTTCTCTCTGTTTAAGCATTTTCCTTTGAGACTTCCTACTTGACCCACAGGTTATTTAGAAGTGTGCTGTTTATTTACTTTCCAAGGGTATGGAGAATTTCCTGTTATCTTTCATACAATGGCGTGGTTCCATTATGATCAAAAGAAACATATTTGTTATGGTTTTAATTCTTTTAAATTTGTTCAAGTTTGCTTTAGGGTCCAGAATATTGTTTATTTGGTGATTGTCCTGTGGGTTCTTATAGATCATCTAGAGCCTGCTATCAGTAAGTCAGGTGCTTATGTATGTCATTTAGACTCTGTTGTTTGTGCTGTGTGTTCAATTGCTGAGAGTGGGTTGCTGAAACTCCTAATGCTAATTGTGGATTTTAAAATTTCTCCTGCCAGCAGCCTTAGCTTTTCTCTATTGCTCTGTTGCTTGGTGCATAGACATTTAGGATGGTTATAGTCTTGGTGAATTGTTCCTTTTATCATTATATAAAGTCCCTCTTTATCTCTAGTCATTTTCTTTGTTTGAATATACCTTATCTGATATTAATGGAACCACTCCTGCTTTTGGGGGGGATCAATGCTTGCATTGTATGTAATCTTCCAGTCTTATACTTTCAACATACATGTGTCTTTGCTTTTAAAGTGTGTTTCTTAACGTGACAGTATATTGTTTATCATCTTTTTAATTTATTCTGCCACTCTCTTATACTTGGTATATTTACGTTAACTGATGATTTGATACTTTATTACATATTTTCTTCATTTCTCTTTTATTTATTATATTTTTCTTAACATCTCATGGGAAATTTGAACTTATTTTTAGGATTTTACCTTGATTTATTTAGAGTTGTGTTGAGGATATTGCTTTGACTAGACCTTTCAGTGTTTTCTCTAGGTGAAATTTATTTTAGTACTTGACAAACATCATGCTGCTTCCACCGTCTATCAATGTCTTCAGATGAGAAACTTGTCATTTGAGTGGTGTCCCTCCATGAGTAATTATTGTTTCTCTCTGTTTTAAAGATTTTTCTTTGTTTTTAACTTTTTTTTGTTTTTTAATTTTGTTTTTAACAGGGGATTAATTGTGGTGTGTCTTGGCATAATTTTATTTTGTTTTTTTCCTAGCTGGACCATGTTGAATCTGCAGATTTATGCCTTTCACTAAATTTGGGCAGTCTTCAGTCATTATTTATTCAAATATTTTTTTTTCTGACCTCCACTTTCTTGCCACTCCTTGTGGGACTCCAATAGTCTAAATGTTATGTCTTTTATTATTGTCTCACAGATAGCTTTTCCTCTAGTCTATTCTCTCTGTTGTTAAGGTTGAGTAAATTTTATTGATCTCTGCTCAGTTTCACTGATTTTCTTTTCTTTTATCCATTCCACTAGTGAGCTCTTCTAACAATTTTTTAAATAGTTATTGTATGTTTCAGTTTTCTAATTTTCATTTAATTCTTTTTTTTTTTTAAAGGAAAGGTGCAGGCAGGGATGAAGGGGAGCAGGCAGGTAGGCAAGCAGGAAAAGAGAGGAGCAAGAAGAACTTTATTTATTTTTATTTAGTTGTTCACAATGGTTGCGTCCACCCCAGACCTGGGACTCAAACCCAGGGCTATGGGGCTTTTTCCTTTAGAGGTGACTGATCTCACTTATAGCCCCCCGGGGCACACCTTCGTTTGGTTCTTTAAAAAGTAACTTCTTTTTCTTTGTTAAGCTTTAAACTGTTTATTTCATTTCAAGAAAATTCACATTTGCATGTTCAAACATTTTTATGATGACTACTTTAAAATCCATTTAGGATTTTCTCAGTGTTGGCATCTATTGATTGTATTTTTCTCATTCATGTTGCAATTTTCTTGGTTCTTGGTTTGATAATTTATTTTTCAATTGTATTCTAGACATTTTGAGCATTGTGGCATGAGAGTCTGGATCCTATTTAATTTTTTTTATTTCTTTTTTAAAAAAGCAAGCATTCCTTCCATTCCTTCCTGGACAACATCTCCCTGGCAAAGGTGGGCACTGACTTGCTGCAGATAGATGGGTGGAAGTGCAGTTTCCCTGACTCCTTCCCAGTGAAAGTGGGACACTAAGACTGTCTGCCTTGTGGCCTTTGAGTGGAATTTAAGTGCTACTGGGCCTTCCTGGTACCAGAAAAGAGAGAGGTGGGCTGACCCATCCCAATTTATTGCTACCAGATGAGTGCATGCCCCACTGGGTCCTGATGGCATTTGGGTGGTGATTCAGGAGTGCTTACTGACCCTGTTTTGTGCGTCCATCTTTAGTGTTCATTCTGGGTACATGTGGAGGTTCAACTCTCAGCTGGGTCTCACTGACACCAGAGCTGGAGAGGGAACGGAGTTGCGACTAGCCCCAACATCCAGTGCCTTGTGGGTTTCATTGATGCCAGGTGGGGTCAGAGGCTGAGCTCATTGTGAATTCTGCTGACATCCTTTGTGGAAGTCAGAGCACTGCTGGCTTCTATCAAGCAGAAAAGGGAATATTAGCTTTCTGCTCAGACTGATCAGCAGTACTGGCAGGAAAGTTAGAATGTGGCACTTGTGTGGAGTGACAGGGTATGTGAAAGATCAAATCTACCCACCTACCCCACATGGTTTTACTCAAACTGCCAGAACAAACAAGCATGATTTTTCACTGGCATGTGGCTAAATTAGAGCAAGTTTTGTCCAAGTTTTCTGTTGTTACATCACCGCTTTTAAGGTCTTTAGTTAGAGAGAACAGTCTTTTTTTTTTTTTTTTTAAAGATTTAATACCTGTTGTCTGTTCATAGTTCTGGTTGGAAGCTTCTGGAATATCTTGTCCAGGATATGTGGGAGGCGAGAAAACCCAGGGGACATATCATGGTGGACTTCACTCTGGACTTTAAGTCCAGAAGTCCTTAAGTGGTCTGTGTTCTTTTTCACTCCTTCCAGAGTCTTCTTATGCTTGTTTGTTGTGCAATGTTCCAGGATTTTTAGTTGTAAGAGAGAGGACCAGGGAGAAGGGGACAATTCTATTTTGGGGGAACTGGAAAAATACATGTTGTTTTGAAACAATGCAGCATAAGTGCAAACAAGCTCAGTCTTAGACACCCTTCTTCAAAGTGTCTTCTTACTGCTGTGAGGAACATCAGCATTAACTGAAAAACATCTTAAAAACACACATTCCTACCAACAACACTGATGAATCTCAGCAGCATATGACAAAAAAAATCTCCAAGTCACACATTACTAGAAAAAGGATCCTCTTATTTTAAGGTAGAACAAACAAGACAAATTGATTCAGTATTTGTGAAAACTAGATGTAAGTCACACCGTGTTCTCAAAAGTTCTTATTGTAAGTTTAAACAATATTTGTTTATCCCAACAGTATTTGTATAAACAAGTTCAAATTAAGATGAATCTAAGCAGGTCTAAGTATCTGGATCTTGAACCTGCATTTCAGAACTGGACCTGTACCTTGGGCACCACCTTTGTTCTATAGACATGAATCTAAACTTTCACTTTGTCAAGGACTTAGATCTTAGATGAGCATCTCTAACTTTGGAACTGAACCCCAGACCCAGACTTCCAATCTGGACCTTGAGATGGCTTTATGTATGAGGTAACTTGGATCTGGATATGGACTATGGATGGATTTTAGACCTCAATGTTTAAACATGGTGCTACTCATACTCAGACCTGAATATCAGATCTCAACTTAGATGTAACTGTGAAGGAATATTTTGGACAAGGACTTCTGACTTGAACATCAACTTTGGATGTAGACTTTGGACCTTGCTCCTAGACTTTGGTAATGGAATTCTGACTTTGGACATGTTCTTCAGACCTAGACCTTGAACGTGGACCTAAACCTCAAATGTAAACGTTGTACCTTGGAGTAGGTCTTAACATCTGTGCCTTAGATTTGAATCGTATCCGGACAATGGAACTTTGACTCGGACCTCTAAACTTTGACATAGATGTAGATGTTGGATCTGAACTTCAGACCTCTGTAATCAACCCAGACCTTCAGTCAGTAACTGAAATTTGGATCTGAATTTTATAGCTGAACCACACACCTAAATCTCAGACCTAGATCTTGCTTAAATCTTGGTCTTCAGTCAGGATCTTGAACATGGATCCTGGACCAGGAAGTGGTCCATGGATCTGGACCTTGTACCGGGATTTTGAACTGAACCCTGGATCATAGGTGTGGACATAGACCTTGGATATGACTTTAAGCCTTAGACCAGATAGGATCTCAATCTTGGATTTGGATTTTTCCAGGACCTGGGATTGACTTTAGATCATGTTCTTGGTAATGGACTTGGATTTTAAACCTTGACAGTTGACCTTACTCTGGGAGCTTACACAAAGTATTGCTAACTAGGGAAGCTCACTGGAAACTTGGTGCCCACAGTTTCTGTGGGGATCTGTGTGGGTTGCCTCTCCAGAGGCCAGGCTGAGATTGTGTAGCTCAAGGCTTCTACTATAAGTAACATTGTTAGCACAGATGATCTGCCTCTAGGTAAATAAGACATTCTTACCAGATGGGTCATTTCAAAGGCCCAGAGGTTACTTTCCAGGAGCTAGAGGCCAAAGGCCAGATTCTTTGGGTGAGGTTTATCCTTTTATTTCTTAACTATTGACATTGTCCTCTGTGCTATTTGCTTGTCTGTGCAGCAAGCAGTATGAGCTTAAATCACTAACAAATAGAATGTGTGCAAATGGAATTTCATGCAAAGCAAACATCCTGTAATGGAGAAAGGCCCCGGACATCATGGCAAACGCACCTTTGAGATGGCTGTTTTCTCACGGCCTCTCATTTGTGAAGCTGCTTAATTAACTGGAGAGTTTATGCTGAGCCCCCACCTCCTCCCCGTAAATTGTGCTCATTTTCAGAGCAGATGATGGACATTAACTTGTTGGTTAGATAGAGTTAGACGTCTTTGTCTTTCAAATTTTAAAAGGAAGCATCATGGTCCGACCAGCCACGACCATCCGCCTGTGGAAGGCTGGCAAAGTTTGTATTTGCAGCACGCAAGTCTAAAACATTCTGGTCAAGGCACTGACAGTTACCTGCTGGGCGAGAGCCTAGCAGACCTGGATGCACATTCATCTTTTAGCTGAAGAGTCTGAAAGCCTGGAACGTGGCCCTATGGTGCCACTGTTTGTCTATGAAGACCTACTGAAGCTCCAAAAAAAAACCAACCAAACAAAAAAACCCAAGAAACAAATAGAGTAATTGCTTTTGGTGTCTGTGGTTGCTTTTGACTGATGTTTCAAAAGTGAGATTTCCAGTTTTATTTGCAAATAAGAAAAACCTCCTCATTCCTCTGCTTGTGAATATAGTCTTAATGTATCTGTGGCCACTTCGCTCTTTGTGGGGAGAATTTTAGGGATCAATTGATCATAGGAATTTGTCATTTGTGTACAACATAGGTATGTCTTAGTATAGAGACAAGCTATCTGGAAAGGAAGGCAATGTATACAAAGAGTTAAAGAACTGAAATCGGTTTCACATGGAAGAGAGAAGACTATCAAGATTATCTGGTGAATATAAGAACTGTTTAAGCGAGCCCAAAGGTGCTTTCTTTTAAAAGTTAAGTTCCAAATGGAAAGCAAATACATAAAAGGTGGGTCTTACTTTTGGTTTATCTAGGACATCATGGCTGCCCTCCTTCCCTGACAGGATTGGATTCTGAACACATGGTTTTTCTCTCTCTCATTTCTCTTGAAGGCGAACACTCTGAGCAAATTAATTGTTTATTTATTTATTTTTTACTTCCTTCCCTAGGGAATCAATGCATGAGAATCAATGCACAGTCTTTTAAAAATTATAGTCTATTAAATGATTATCTAAATCTAACACAAATCTACCATGTATTCCTGACTATTGCCCAAATAAAAAATGAAATCTGTGGTCTTTGGCTAAAGCAGTTGTCCATAGTAGTACTGCTCTCAGCTACTGTCTCCAGTACAGGGGGTTCCGTAGGACCGCTGATAACATTGTATAATCCCTGGGGGAGCACTAAAGGGGAAATAAAATACCAATTTATTGAGAGAAAAGAACAGTTGGTTATCTAACATTGACCAACTGACCTGAAAGGTTTATTCTCTTGGTGAGGACAAGACTGACAAGGAAACTAGATATGAAGTAGGTGTCACTTTTTCCCTGTGGTATTCACAATGATCCTCCTTCTAGCCATACCCTACTCTCTAATCTCCTAGCACTTGGATGCTCTTAGACAAGCTGACCTCCAGCTAATGTCAAGAAGAAACTGTGGCATGCCCTCGTGGCCTAGCAGATTAGTTCACAGAGGCATATTCTGCATACATCCCAAGGTCCCTGTTTCAAGATCAGGGGTTGGAAAAGACAACCAAGATGAACAGCTAAATAAAATAAGTAAAAATGCTTCTTCATCCTCTCCCTTCCTGCCTGCCTATTTGCCATCATTCCTGCCTGTGCCTTAAAAAGAAAAGAAAGAAAAGAAACCGAGGTCCTAGCAGCCTTCTCATTTACTCAGTGAGCCGAGATTGGCCATGGAGGAGACTGAGAAGTCATAATGAGGGGCATGAAGAGACCACTTGCTGACCCACCAGCAGAAGGACCCTGGCCCACTGAGAGAGGCTGGCTCACCAGCTTATCTGCAGCAAAGCCCTCAGGGTTTCCCAGACATCCCACAGAAAACTAACTGCCTTCCTCAGCATTACCAGCTGCTTCAAAGCACACAGCTCCCCCTGAGCATTTCGAACCAATCATCCTACTCAAGGACAAAATTCAAGACTGTTCTATATGTGCTTGGTACATTTTGCTTTAGGAATCCCCTGCCTTTGTTCAGAATGACAGTTTATATATGGGTACACTCTTTGGTATATGAACACATTTTCATTGATGCACAAGCTAAATGTCTCTAAGTATTTTGGCACACTGTTCGTTTGGCTCTCAAGCCTCTTTGCTCTTTTGGTTTCTACCTACTTCATTGGATCCTTTTTTTTTTTTTTTTTTTAGGAAAGACTCAGGCAGGAAAAAGAGAAATATTCTATTTCTTTTATAGTTGTTCATCTTGGTTGTGTCCCCAACCCTGGGTCTTGAACTGAGGACCTTAGGATATATGTGGACCACATTGCAGTGGACTAATCCTCTAGGTCACCAGGGCATGCACACCAAATCCTCTTTTATAGGCTCATTAGTTCTGTCTTATCTTGCTACCTTCTAAACCTTGAGATGTCCCTAGTCTCAGTGTTTGTACCATCTTTCGTCTTTATCTATACTCATTCTTCTCTTCTCCAAGCTCAGAGACTCAAATACTTCTGTATTTAATATGACTCCCAAATTTCTATCTTCAGCTGTGACTCTTCCATGATATATCGTTGTTTATCTTGGTTGTTCCCTGGCCCCAGGATGCAAACCTGGGTCCTTGGGATGTATGTGGATTGCACTCGACTGGAGACGGTGGACTAAACTGCCACTCCACCAGGGCACACCTCTTCCATGATGTAAAAGTGTCATAAGAGCAATTCTGAAGCTCCTTTGGGTAGATATTATGTGTCTCTGTTGTGGGGGTGAGGACTTCTCCTTGACTATGCCTTGGTTCTGTTCAGTAGGAGGTTCTTTTTTCTTCCCTATTTTCATGGCTGGCCTGAGATGAGGGTTGGGAATATATTCTCTTTGGGGCTTGCATAGATTTCTTAACCCACTTCCTGCTAAACAAAAGAAATTCAGGGGACCAGGAGTCAGTGTAGGTCTTGAGGGATCACAGGATTTTTTTAGTAGAAGATCATTTCTTTGGCAGTTCAAAAACTTGATCCAGTTAGTTGGATCCCAGTTAGTTCCATGTCCCTCTAACAAATGCAGTTCTTTCCAAGATTTGGTTTTCAGACTCAATGTACTTCTTTGCTCTTCACCACCTCTTTCTCACTCTCATTCTGGAGAGAGAAACTTTGAGGCTGCTAGACCTCTCTGGAAAAGCTCTACTTTTAGTCCGATCTTTGCCAAAAGTCTGAGTTTTAGTGGGTTTTCTCTGTAAAGGATTTCTCAATTTTATCTCCTAGGCATTAGGATCTCCAAGCAATTCCCTTTGTTGGTAATGTAAACTCCCACATATCTGAATTCTCTCCATTCGGTTTTATTTCTGAGGGTAAATGATCCCCAAGTCTTCTCTGAGATATATAATATTTTGCCAATTTGGTCAATATCACCTTTCCACCTTGTATTTTCCAATCTCCTTTTCCAGCTACAAATTTATTATTCACATGATCTACCTCCCAAATTATGACAGAGAATAGTTCTCTCAGATGTTATGCCCCTTGGTAGCAGCCCCTTTGTAGATTCAGCCTCTGGATCAGTTTTCTTGTCACCTACTGTCTGACTGTTGAGTCATTTCTTAAGTTTTTGTTACCGTAGCATTTCTTTCTAGTACTAGTTTTTTGCATTGGGCAGAATTCGCTAGATTATGCTGTGGTAACACGCCCCTCCCCTCCCAAACTCATTGATTTAACACAATAACAGTCTGCTACATGTTGAAGACAGCTCTACAGTCATTTATGATCTGAGACTGACTGAGGCACCACCAGTTTGTAGTTGTTACATCTGGGATGGTAGCCGATGGCCAAGGGAAAAGAGCCTGGAGATTGTGCCTGGGCTGTTTATTCATTGCCTCAGCTCAGGAATGTTACCTGTTATTTTTGTTCACATTTCATTGGCCAGAACTAGTCATATGACCTCAAAACAATTATAAGAAGGTTGTGATTTGCTGTCTTTTCCCTGGATGTCTTCTCATTGCATCTGTTATTGAGGATAGCCCTTCAGTATACCCTGAACACAGGGCTTTGGTGGTGGTGGTTTATTGTGTTTTATTTTGTTTCTGCTTACTTCTATAGCTCCAGTGCCTGGTACTTAATAAGGACTCAATAAATATTTAATGAATGAATGACTGAATAGAGTAGGGTTTCTGAACTGATATTAAAGAAGAAAAAGATAAGGGAAGGAAGGAAGGAAGGAAGGAAGGAAGAAAGCAAGGAAGCTAGCTCTGGCATTCATGGTCACAATGGTGAGTTGGAATTGAAGTTGTGTAACCCTCCAGGAGATGAGTGCATATGGATTAAATACATACCTTGGGTGTTGGCATGTATAATCCCTTCTCAAAGAAAGGCACTGAGGTCTTCCTTGCTTATGTCAGAGTCAAATAGAACTGAGATGGTGCTGATTTGCCTGAAATCTCTAAGCAGAGATGGGATTACAGCCATCTATTCAGGATCCTGGGTCAGAAATGGCCCTGGGTGGGTATTGAATCTTCCCTGGGTCATTGGGCCAGTGCAGCTCATTTGTATTGGACTGAGAGTATTAATTTTGTCCTTGATCTGATCCTTTGATCCTTGAGCCATGAAAATAATAACCAGATTCTAAGATGACTTGCATGTCTCAGCTCTTACCATCTTTATTCATCAGCTGTAAATGGAAACAATTCAAATATTCAAAGAGGAAAATGGATAAACAATTTATAGTATATATATTCTCATTGTATGTATAGGATTCTACCCAGTGGTAAAACAAACTACTGATACATGAAAACATGAACAAATTCCCTCTCCAAGTTATGACCAGATAAAACATTAATTTAACAAGACAAAAACAAAATAGATTCTAACTCAGTGGGGACTGGGCAGATGCAACTGCAAAACTGCTTGAGGTGGACACCACTTTGGTTGAGAACCCACCTGTTTTGTTCCTATTCCTCCCCATTCAACTCCATCATCAACTCCAGTCATAGCCCCCAGGTCCAAGTGAGGTCTCATCCTCTCGTTGTCTGATTTGCAAAAGAACATGTGATTCAGTATGGGCCAGTGAGGAACAAAGAGGAGTCTTTTGGGATTTCCTCTTAGAAAAATTTCTGTATTTTTGTCAAAGGAAATTAAATGAGATCTTCTGTCTTAGTTTCGTTGGAAGATATAAAGCACTCCAACTCTCTGCAGTCTACCAGTGACATGTCTCAGCTTCCTCATCTTTAAAATGGGGGTGATAACAGCTACTTTGCCTGGCATCATTGAGAAGACATATTCATTTCATTACAAAAGTTTTGGAGCACTTGCTGTATGCCAGAGACTGTTCTAGGGGCTGAAGAGTCTGGCTGTGAATAGAGCTGATGACCTCTCCATTGTAAACAAGAGCATGAAAGTGAAATTCATCACACTGCATCCGGTTTATGGTAGTGATTATTCTGAGAATTAAAACTAGAGACCTCAATGTTCTAGTAAAGGATAGTTTTCAAAAACTGGTGAAATCTTGATATAAAACTACTGATATAAAAATGAACACATTAAATATTTTATTTAACTTATTAATGAGAAAACTGGTGGTTTTCACAATTAGAGCAAAGAAGAGTCCAAAGAACAGATATATTTATAGCTATGTCAGGAATACTGAATAGTGAAATACATGAACAAATGGATGCAAAGATGGCTTTGCCATTGAGGAGCATCATCCCTCCCGTGTACAGAATTTATTTACCTGTTTCCAGGGGAGTGATTTTGAATTGCTATCAGTTGACTACAAATTACAAAGCTGTAAATGAATTAGATAGATAGCCAATATGCACTAAACAATGGCTTCCATTGAAACGCACATTTCAGTTCTGTTGGCTACATGAGCTTCCCTATGAATTCAAACGACTGCTCTAATTGTGAACCCCCAAATGCAAGGCAGTGTTCAAGGAGCTCTGGGTATGGTGGAGGTGCACGCCAGGGACTGCAGAGTGGAAAATCAGGAAAAACTTCAAGGAGGAGCCGATACTGGAGTGGTGGTGAAAAATGGGTAGGCATAAATGAGGCAGACGGCAGGAGGGCACAGGAGGAGGAGACAACATCTCAGTAAAGGCTGAGCTATTATAAGTAATAGAAACTGAAATGATTTGCTTAGGCAAGAAGTGAGGATACATCATATGGTAACAGGAATGATCTTCTGTAGCTAAGGACAGACTCTCCAGTAAGTCATTGCCATCAGGAGTGTCCACTGTGAGCTGAACTCAGTTTCTATTGGTGCAGAGATGACCATGCATTTAAAGTGAGAACCGGGGCGTGGGGAGAGGAATGAGTGAGACTCAGCAGAGTCTGGGCTTGTTATTTGGTACCTATCTGGGGAGGAGCAAGCATCTTATATCTTTATCACAGGAGATAACAGTGCAAATTAGAGCAAGGCGTCCATTAGGAAATAGACTTGGGAGGGTGAAAGAGTAGGAGTTATTTCCCTAAATGTTTGCATTTCAAAGTGACAAGCTCTCAGGTCTTTGAGAAGAATATTCTGGAGGGTGGAAGACCTACATCTCAAACGGAGAGGGAGAAGAGTTGTAAGTGCAATCTTTCTTAAGAAACTGCTCTGTGAGAGGAATTCAAGGGTCGACTTTCTCTTGCCAGGTTTTGCCTACAACTAGCAGTAATTCTGGCAGCCTCAAGCGTCCCCAGGCAGGCACCTAAGGGAGACAGAGTAAATCCAAGGAACGCAGACTTGAATTGTTAGAAACTATGTGTTTATTCTAGTCTTTTAATGTTGGTGTAGAGGAAATCATGTGTGTTGAGTCTGGAGCCGAAGTTGAAGCCTGGTTGAACAGAACTCAGAGGAGGCACCTCAGGTTTGATCATGGTGAGACTCTTAGCCACTCTTCCCCACAGACAGGCTCCCTTTGCTTCTAGTTCATGGTTAGAGTGAGGTGCCTTTGGTGGGTCCATAGAGACCAAGCCTGAGGCAGGGGGCAGATGATTTCTTGGGCAGTGCTATCAGGTGAAGTATATAATGAAGGGAAGAAGCCTGGGGACAGGAGCAGGGCTGAGCAAGGTGGTGGCCCAGTGAAGCGTTGGTGGAAGGGTTTTGGGATGCAAATCTGATACTGTGGGATATGCAACTCACGGCCATGGATACTTGTGTCCCTGAGATTTCCTGAGGGCACAGGTGATGCATCTCAGTCTCACTAGGACTCAAGAGAAGTAAACAAGCAGTGAAGCTCATGGGCAAAGTGGCAAGGTGAGAAGAAGAGCGGACAAGAATAAGAGTGGGCAAAGTGAGAATGCCCCCCACAAAGAGCAGGGAGCTGGCTGGCCTGCAGGAAAGCAACAAGGGGAGTTTTTGGAACCTAATTTTTAAAGGATTTGGCAGCTCATTCTCTTCCCTTATTCCCGCCTAGGGATGGTCTGGGGGTGGGATGAGGTTTTTCATTGTTCCTTTAGCAATTTCTTTAAAATTGATTGGAGGACTTGAGATTGGTTCTCCAGAGTCTGGTTTTCCAGACTCACTGCCCTGCCCTTGTTCTCTTCCCCCTGCCCCCCGATCCAGTGTAATTGCTACCCATCAAATCTACTGCTTAGTCCTTGTCCTCCTTGACTGTGGGTTGGGAGAGACTGCAGGTGATGTGTCAGAGTGGAAGCGGGGCAGCGCTGGACTGTTAGCAGCCAACACACTCTCGGGTAGGGCTGGGGTGCACCCATGCTGGTGAAAGGGACCTGGTCTGGACACCATAGCATGTAGTTTAGGACGGTCATCTACACTTCCTTTATTTGGCATTCTGGCCAATTTGATTTAGAATCTCTCACATCAATTTCATATTTTGAGGAAGGGGAGCTCTCTGAGCTGCATTTGATTTTGGAGCCCACACAAGACCAATCAACTGCATCCTGTAGGCCAGGTCATAATCATGCAGGTAACTGTGTCCATTCCATTTGTGTTAATGACAAGCATTCTGCCAAGTTGCACAAATCCCGGGGACAACATTTGTGTTGTCATCTATGGGGTGTGGCCCAGGGGTGCCGGTCCCTGGAACACAATGCATGAGGTTCCTTAGAGTATGTACCATTGGGACATTATTATGAGGGGCTTCAATGGTCTCTGACCATGCCACCCCAAAATATGCCTCTTGGCATATGGGTTATTTTGAGCTAAAGTTCACTGAGAAGAAGCAGATACAGGAAATGCTCTAGCAGCAGTGTGTGGCTTTTCCTTTTGTAAAGGATATTTGCATTTATTATAAAGGGCATTTTCATTTGTGGAGATGGTTCCCTCTTCTGTGCCACGAAGAGAAGGGCTCTGATCATTCTTATCCTGGAGAAGGTAAGACTTAAATCTGCATAATGAACCTTACTAAACAACTCTTGTTCCCATACTTTTCCTGGTCATCCTATAACTTGCCTCCCCAATTTAGAGGTCTCAAACCCCTTTTTCTTTTGCCAAACATGGTTTAAAGCCCAAGTTCTAAACACCTCTCTAGTCACTCAATTCTGAATGTTCCCATTGCACGATGCACCTGTGATTAAACTTCTGCTCATTATTTTTCTCTTATTAATCTCATTTTTTTGTTACAGAGCCCCAGCAGAGAACCTAGAAGTTTAGAAGAGATAAGCCTGTTTTCTTCCTCTCTAGGGATGAAGGGCATTTCCCAGAAAGTGGGTTTGTGGGGAGCAGCTCAAGGAATAACTATCCACCAAGGGTGTGGAACTGCCCAAGGGTGTGCAGTGGGGCTGGGACATGAGGCTGGGCGCGTCCAGAGAACAGAGGGCTTTGTGTTCCTCATCAAGACTTCACCTCCGCTCTTCTGCCCAAGGGAGGGAGTTGGCAAAGAAAGGAAAACTGGGGACAAAATTATAAAAGGGGCTCTCATGTCAGTGCCCCCTAAATTTGATGTCTGTGGGTGAGGCCCACGCACTCAGTTCTTCTGAATTGCACCTTCTTCAATAAGACTCACCTGTCCTGTGTCCTACCCCCTAACCTGCACAAATATTGGCTAATCTGGTAAACAACTAGCACAGTGACAGTAATAACACATACAACACTCAGCAAGCATTTGTTTCAAAGTGTTTTTTTCTAGAAGGAGAGTCTAATTTCAGAATGAGCTCCCTGCAGAAAAATTTCCTGGGAGGCTTTGGAAACCTGTCGTGCTCGTTCCATTGACCAGGTTGGCCCGTAGTGGTCTTGGTTCTGAGGACGTCTCCATCTGGGTCCCTTGTTTTCAGTGGAAGCCCCTGGAACAGGACACGTGGACACATTACCACCAGGTGGCAGTGGCACCATGTTCTTAAGTCCCCAGGACACCACTCAGTCCAGTTTACATGGTGTAAATCAAAAGAGGGCGTGTACAGAAAAGAGCCCAGATCCTTGTCGGTTTTCTAGAGTTCATGACCTGTGAACATAAGATTATTGGGAGAATATTCCATGAGACATTAGTGCCCTTTACATTTGGGGGAAAGAGTTTCTAGCACCCAGTAAAGTCCTTCTATTGCAGACCAGAGAGACCCGAGTCCTGGCTTCTCGGACTATGTGGGGGTTTTTGAAGAAGGCAGTGCTGGTTCTCTTCTGGGGCCATCACTTGCTGGTGTTCATTTTGAGTGTCCAAAACTCATTTCCTAGTCTTCTTTTATTTTTTGTTTTCCCTTTTCCTGAGTCCTTGGACTTCAGATGGTCTGCATCTTGGGATTGCACTCCCAGACACTGAACTATACTACAAAGTGATAGTGATCAAAACAGTATGGTACTGGAATAATAATAGAGGCACAGACCAGTGGAATAGAATCAAACCACTAGAAACTGACTCACTCATATATGGTCAGTTAATCTGTGACAAAGGGTGGTGGGAAAACTAGACAACCACATGCAAAAGAATAAAGTTAGACCACTCTCTAACAACATTCACAAAATTAACCAAAATGAACTAGAGACTTGGACATAAGACCAGAAACTATAAAATTCTTGGAAGACAACACAGGAAAGACATTCTATGATACCAGCCTTAGAGAGGTTTCGGGGGCTCAACTCCAGCATCAAGGGAAATTGTATTAGAGGATCCCAGCCCATCTCTCTGCTGTGTGATCAGGACTCAGATGAGAAGTCAGAGGATGTTGGAGAGACTTTTGAAATCCAAGAAGTGCATTATTGCAGCTAAGCACACACCGTGTCCCCTTGACTGAGATCACCGTTGAATAAATTTCAGCAGCGGCTGAACACTTGGGTCACGTCACTGCATCATCTGGAAGGAGCACAGCTTGGTCTCTGAAGATGTTCAGGAGCTGGAGGGGAACTAGTGTGATGTTACTTACATGGCACAGTGAACCTGCAAGGCAAAAGGAAGCGGGAATTTAATACTGGCAAGTGCTTTTCTTCAGCCATCAGGCTAAAAATGTACCCATTTGTGCAAGACACAGGCCTTAGTCACTGAAAAAAGCTTGATGAAGAGAAATGTCCTCCATTTGGCAAATTTACTGAGAATTCACACTTTCTGAATCAAAACCAGAGACTTTTTTGAAAGAGCCAAATTTAATAGAGGTGTTTTTTGGGAGATAGTCAACCTAAATCAGAAAGACATGTGGCCCTATAAGCAGCTTGAGTCTGGATGACTGGTTGGAAATGCATGGGCAGTGAAGCATAGCATTGACTGAAAGGATGGAAGATTCAATTTTATGAGACTTGGGAAGAGTACTTGTTTTAAGTCATGCCATTAGGGTCAAATCTGGAAAGAAGATTTATGCCTGAGAGTCCATGTTTGTCCCAAGATGGAGCTCAAAATAACTTAGGAATAAAAAGGCAGACATCTTGCTCACTCGAAGGTTACAGCTTCGAACAAACCCTCACTTAAAGGCCAAAATGCAAAATCTGAGAGTGAGCTGCTTTCAGGAGAAGGCCCAGAGGTCCCCTGTCTGTAGCTGATATATGCATGTTTGTTAGAGTCTTACGTACCCACCCCTCTGCCCCCAGCATGTGAGCTCCACAAGAGCACATTTTTTCTGACTTGTTCACTGCTGTATCACTTGTGCCCTGAACACTGTCAGAGGGGAGCCCCCTGGGTAGGTACCGGCTGCATGAAGGACTGAAGGAAGGACAAGACCTCTGACAAAACCAAGCAAGACACCTCCTTTACCAGTGGTAGTCTCCACTTATGAATGTGCTGTGTTCTAATAGCGTATTAAGCATTTCACAGATATACTTTTACTCAGGCCTAATAATAAGTCTGGGTAGCAGGCATTTATAGCCCAATTTATAGAAGGAAACAGGCTCCAAGAGGTAAACTACTCACCCAAAGGCACGTGTGGTGGGGCTGGTATTCACACAGCTTGCTTGGTTCAAAGACTGTGCGGTGCCCCACTGCCTTCTCTTTCTTTCAGCCTCTGTTAAAAAAAAGAAAAGCACAAGAAAACCCAAACAAGAACATATTGAGATATAATTCACATGCCATCCAATTCCCTATTGAAAATGTATGACTCAATAGTTTATAGTATAGTCACGATTATGTAACCTCTACCCACCACAATAGATGTTAGAATATTTTCTTCATGCCCCAAAGAAACCCTGTATCCATTAACAATCATTCGCCATTTTCTCCTGTTTCCCCAGCTCCAGGAAATCACTAATCTACTTTCTGTACCTGCAGATTTGTCTATTCTGGACACTTCATAGAAATGGAATCATCTAATATGAGGTCTTTCGTGACTAGCTTCTTTTTGCATAATGTTTCAAGATTCATCCTCGTGGTAGCATGTATTTGCACTTCATTCCTTTTCATCGCTGACTCAATCCATTGTATTCTATCCAATGTATATTAATACACCACATTTTCATTTTCCTTCTGCTAGCTGATGGACATTAGGTTATGTATTTTTGGCCATTACGAATAATGTTGCTATGAATATTTATGAACAAAAGTTTGTGTAGACAATTGTTTTCTTTCTCTTGAGTATGTACCTAGGAATGTGACTGGGAGGTCATGATAACTTAATGATTAACCTTTTGTGGAATGGTACCAGACTGTTTCAAAGGTGTGACAGCATTTTACAATATTACCAGCAATATATGAGGTTTCCAACTTCTCAGCATTTTTTGTCAATGTTTGTTCCTATTTGACGTTTCATCCTAGCTATCCTCGTGGGTTTGAAGTCGTTTCTCAATGTAGTTTTGATTTGCATCTCCCTGATGGCCTTCTCTTACCTGTGTCATCACTGTGTGTTTGGGTCTCTTGGCATGGCTGACTGTCATGGCTTAATGCCTCATCAGAGAGGAGGGAGCCCCACCCTTGCAGTGGCTATAAGAAAAGGCTTTTATTTATGACCTGCTTCTAAAGAGTAGGTATGGAGCCAAGTAGCTGGAGAGGATTTTGCTTACAAAGTATGAATACTTAAAATTGGTAGAGCTGGGGTAGAGTTCAGTTAGGCTGAGGGTGTAGCAGCTGAAAGAGCAAGGGATCAGGGGAGCTTAGAGCTCTTGGGGAAAGACTGCAAGAGAGATATTGAGTCTGCGGAACCCAAGAAAAAACTGAGGTAGAGATGTTCAAAGAGGAATAAGCAATGACATATCTCGTGCCCTGAAACACTGCCTCCCTCTGAACTGTCTTTGTGATGTAACGAAGTCGTCACTGCTCAGGAGGGTCTTGTGGAGAATTTTTCATCATCGTCGTGTGTGTGTGCGTGTATGTGGGGTGATGGGGGAGGCTGTGAGGCAGGGATGAATCAGGCATAGGGTTGGTGTGGGCTGAAGTCAGTCAGCATGTGGGTGAAGCGTCTATCACACTAGCTGAAGGAGTATTTCTGAAACTGTAATGGAAGCGTCTAGGTGCGTGAGGAATGCTGTCTCCTGGGATTCACTCCAGAGTTGCTGAATCAGCATCATTTGAGGGTGGAACCTGGTAATTTGCATTTTAAAGAGCTACACAAGGTGATTCATGCTCCTAAAGTTTGAGAAACATCAAAAGGGTCTTGAAAGCTCCTGTCTACTCAGTCTGTTCTTGCTTCTAGCCCTTCTAATTCCAAGGGGTGATGGGGCAGTGAGAGACTCATGAAGCCCCTGATCTGTACATTCTTCCCCTGGAGGCAGAACTTTCTAAGCAGATGGGTTGTAAGTCCACCAGGTGACCTTCCTTGATTTGGTTTCCTCTGCACGTTCACTGCAGATATGATCTACATTCCTAACATCTGGTTGACACCTAGAAAGCTTCCTCCTGACATTTTTTGGGTTATTTCAGAGGGTGGACAGATGGACACAGTCTGTATTCCAGCTCATAAGGATGTCTCTCCATATATCAGGGCTTCCCTCTCTCCAGAGCCTTTCTTCACACTCCCAGCAACAAAGTTAGGCACAAATTAATGTCTGCTCTCAGATGTGACTGCTTTTATTTTTCTCAAAATATTTGTTGACTGCTCGACCGCCTTTCTCATACCCAACCCTCACGTCTCTTTTTCCGCCAACACGTGCACATTCAGTCAATTACAGGACAGCGAGATTATCATATGTGTGATTATAGTTTGCCAAGTCCCTTACTTCAAAGCCCATGGCAGATTCTTACCTATAGAAAGTTTCTCCTTCAATGTGCAGTAACATCCCAGGTTGTGAATAATAATGATGATTGAAAATGCAGTGGGGTGTGAATAATAACGGTGGTTTAAAATACAGTGGGAACTGATATATCGAATAAGCACAAGTCACATCATAATCAAAATGCAACTTTATTTTTGTCTCACATGGTCCTTTTAAGTTTTTCAGGGGAGTCACTTTCCCCAGCCTTTGAACAGAAGTATGAATAACTTGTTTCTTACTTAGTCTTTAGGTTATAACTGGTTCATATCACCACTTTCAGTGAATAAGGAGAAAGTACCTGATCTAGGACACGAATCAGGGCCTCAGTGTCTACTGTTGTAGACTGTAGGTTTGCTTCAGATATGGTAAGGCCAACAACTATTGGCCTTATTGGACTGCTATTGAACAAAGTTTATCATACTCACAGATCCCAAGGGAAGGGGACATGTTATTTTAAAAGGTGGGTGGGAGGGGAGCCACATGTGATAGCACAGGGGTCAGATAGAGGAGTGAGGGCAAATGTGGTCAAGAGCCTTCATTGTAATGTCCAGGAGCTCGAGAAATCAGATTTAGGACTGGACAGTTTGAATAATTTCAGCAGGCTCTGGGGTGGAGGGACTGTGCCTACTTGCCAAGCCCCTGGGTAGGTTAGGGCAGGTAGACAGCAAACTGAAGTATGAGAGTCTCACCAAGGAGGTGGTTAGGGTCTGGGTATGATTGGTTGATTTGCATATGAAAGGTGAGCCCTCAAAGGCAAGTCTTACTTATTTTTGCTGTCTCTAAGATTATGACTAGTGAGTGGCAGTCCCTTGGGGTCATAAAGACCCCAAGATGCTAAAGCCCCCAAAATACAGAATAAAAGGACCTATTAACATACTACTCAAAGGTAAAACCTCCCCCTGCTATGACCTTTGGTTGACAGCTGTCTTCCTGCAAGAAGAAGTAACTTCTACTTTGTCCCCCACCCACCTCTCCCCAACTTTCAGGCTGCTGCTTGAGACCCCACCAAAAGTTAAGTGATGAAGGTGGGCTGGTGGAAGTTGACTTGGAGTATCACCATCAATGTGGACATTTTTCACAGCTCTCACTCTGGGAGACCCTTGTCCTCTCAGCTGTCGCCTAGAGCAGGACTTAAATGGCCCACTTTTGGTCCACAGGAGACACATACATACACACACCCTTGATTTTCTGGGCAGGAGTATGATTATAGGCCATGGTGCTCGCTACTGCAGAGAACTTAAAAGAAGTCCTCTGGAGGTTCCCGCTGAAGCCTATTTTGTCTACACCAGAAGCAATGAAGGTAGCAGCATCCAGTCTCTTGAGGACCCAATGCAGTTTTCACCAAGGAATTCTTCCTCAAATCCCACCTCTTTCCACAAGCTGGTCTGGTTTTACATCCTTGACAGAGCTGAGGGTTCCCACTTCCTTGCTAAGTCTGTACAGAGAGACTATGTCTCAGATTTGCTGGCTCTCTGGTGGTGAGCATGGTGGCACATCCTCTGAAACTAAGGCCAGGAGCCCTGCTTTAACATCCTGCTAAATAATCATCAAGATCATGCAACTGCTCAGACTTTTCTTTTGTCCCAATTCTTGGGTATCGGGAGCACCGTGATTCATAGAGCTGAGTTCTGCTTATTTTTAGAAAATAGAATCATAAGTAGCAAGATGCTGTTTCCTATGAATTTATGGAAAGATATTACTTTCAGGCTCTGTTGACAATTTGTCTGCCCAGAGCTACCTGGAGCGGGGTCAGAGCTGCTCAGGTGGTCATTAGCTCCACCTGACCGCCTCGTTTGTCCTTCAGCTTCTTTACCAGAAATACTTCATACACTTAAGGAAACCCTGGCGAGCTGGAGGTGGGGGTAAGGTGGAGGGCAGATGGATTGGAAAAATCTCTGCGATTATGAATCTTGGACTGGGATTTTTATTTTGAGATTTTATCTTTTTATCCCCAAGAATCACTAAAATCCACTTGCTTTCTAGGTTGGAAACCCATTTAAATGCTCCAAAGCAATCATTCTTCCTTTTCTTTCCACCCAGGAGTTGAGAGAGGAAAATTGAGAGGGGATTTGGAACAGACATTTCGAAGACCTGACATCCCTGATAAAATATCTATTTCCAAATAGTCAGGATTCTACATTTCCAACACCTTTTAGGACTTTTTAAAATCCACAAAAACAACAAAGAAAAGCCAAACAAATCCTCCACCACCATCACCGTCAACAAACTTCGGGTTTCTGAGACCTGGTATCAGGTAGAACTTTAAACACATCTCAGATTGTGATCACAGAAGCAGTAGGCACCCGTGGGAGCTGCTTTTCTGCAGGGCATTTCGTGATAAATGTATCCAGGCCACGGGAGCCACGTCGTCATAAATAATTCTGGCACCCTTCGTTACCCATTATTTGCCGTCAGCCCTTTGGGCATAATTAGTTTCCATAGAACTAAGAGACTTCCCATTCCCAGAGTTGCCTGCACAGCACTTTTTATTTTTATGAACACTTCATTCCTCAGTCTCCAGATTAATTTTTGCAACGCTGGAGACTGCTTCATTATGAAAACCCCTGTAAAGCAGCTGGGCTGCCACAGAAAGGAAGGATTTGTCCATTCATCTTGGGGTCATTCAACAAATGGTGCCCTTGTTGTTTGGGGACACTGCCTTAAAAAGGAGAAGTAATGCTTAGGTAGACATGTCCCTGGACATGAGGAAATCCACAGAGGTGACAGCAGACTGTTGAGAGCTCAGAGGGAAGAATGCAGTCGCAGAGGTCTGGAAAGCAGTACAGGGTACAAGGAGATGGTTAGACATCCTGGCGGAGCAGTAGTTGGGTTCATCGCTTTTGAAGAAGCAGGCCATATACCCCTGGGTTCAAGTCCTGGGTCCAGGAGGGAAACAACCAATGTGAACAATAAATAAAAATAATGAAAATAAAGATGCTTCTTCCTCCTCTCTCTCCTGCCTGCCTGCCTGCTCACCTTCATTCCTGCCCACACCTTTCCTTAAAAAGAAAAAAAAAAGTTAGATAAAGAAAGAAGGAAGCATTCCCAGGCATAGGGAACAGCATGTGTGAAGGCTTCAAAGTCTGAACCAGCATGGAGGTCTGAGAGCAGAGGCCTTTCCCACGTCTGGAGGATCCTGGGGAGGCTGCAAGACCTCGGAAGGAAGGGTATACGGTGCATCTGGGTAAATGAACTTGCTCTCTGATGGATTTTTGAGAGTATAACTGTATAACCCCTGAAGAATCAGCTACTTGGAAAATAATAAAAATGCAAAATGCATTTTTTTTGCAAATAATATACTCAAAATTTAAAGAGATGAAAGGAGACTGATTTTGAGGAAAATGAAGATTGAAACTATGCTAGGAAGTAAAAAGAAAGTCGCCCAAGTAATTTCTTGAATTATAATTAGAAAGTGATGTTTTAGAATAAGTAATTTATATTTATAAAATGCATACAGTGTATATATGTGCATATATAGTGTTAAGATTTATATATTTGTGGGGTTTTTGGATTGAGGTATGTTACACAAGTGAAATTTGAAAATCTTAAGCTTGATGAATTCTTACATATTCATACATTAAGACAAAGAACACTTCCATCACCTGAGAATGTTCGCTTGTGCCCAGACAATCCTGCCTGTACAGATATAACCGCTATGCTGACTTCGATCCCTATTAACTACTTTAACCTGTGCTTGAACTTCACATAAATAGGACCCTACAACATGTGCTCTTTCATGTCTTGTTTCTTTTGCTCAACACAGAGCATGTGAATTACATTCACCCAGGTGCACACTTGGTGACATGTTCTTTTTTTACTGCTGAATATATTCCATGGTGTGACTGTTTCACCGTCTGTTTATTCATCCTCCCGTGGGTGCACGTTTGGATTATTTTCTGTATTTGGTTATCGTGAATAAATCTGCAGTGAACATTTTTGTGTATTGTGTCAGATATGCACTAATTTCTCTTAGGCATGTACCTAGGTGAGGAGGAGCGGTCCTATCCCACTCTGTCTGTTCGGTCCATGTGATCTGCTGTTTCAGTTAGGGTCCTTGTTTCTTTGTTGATTTTCTGCCTGGATGATCTATTTACACTGATTGATTTACATCAGTCTCTCTATTGATGTAGGTGGAGTGAAGTCCTCTGCTATTATTGTGTTACTGTCAATGTTTGCCTTTAGCTCTACATGCATTTGTTTTATATATTTAGATTATCTGGTAATATACATACATATATATATGAATGAGAGTTTTCTTCTGGATGGATTACCCCTAGGACCATAATGTAGTGTCCATCCTTGCCTTGTGATACTCTTGAGTCGGAGTTGGTTTTGTCTGCTATTAGTATTGCAGTTCTTGATTTCCTTTCATCACTGTTGTTTCGATATATTTTTCCATAGTCCTTGACTTTCAAACTATGTTTATCTTTGGAGCTGATGAGTTTCTTGTATGCATATTGATGGGTCTCATTTTTTGATCCATCTAGTCACTCTGTCTTTTGACTGGTGAGTTCAGTCCATTCACATTTAGGGTGATGACCGAAATGGAGGGCTTTAATACTGTCACTTGAGTCTTTATTTTCTGTTGGTTTCTCTGCCTGCTGGTTCATTATCTGTTTGTTTGTGTTTGCTTTTTCCATTGGATGGTTTTCGGTGTCTATCAGTTTTGTTTACTTCCCAGCTATGTATCCCTTTAGGATTGGGTTTTGGGGCCATCACATGGACTGTCTCTAACTGAACTGCTCTATGATAGTCTCTCATGAGCAGATGCCATGTCATGTCTATATATTTGTGCAGATTCCTTGTTTTTCTTTCCCCTGTTAGTGTTATTTCATTCTCTCCTGTTGGGCCCGTCTTTGTTTCTGCTTTTGCTTTCTTCTTTATCATCATTCTTAAGGTTTGGTGAAATTTGTTTTAATTTTTCCTGTTGTAGTACTACTTCCAAGATTTATTTTTAATATAAATTTTTAATTTAGTTGTTCATCTGGATTGTTTCCCGGGTCCTGGGTCTTGAAATGGGGATCATGGGATGTAAGTGGACTGTGCCTGGTTTAACCTGCTAGGACACCAGGTCATGGCACAAATTCTTTAATGGCAACTTGGTAATAGATATTTATTAACTTTTGTTTGTCATTGAAGACCTTTATTTCTCCATCCTATGTGAATGATGAATTTGCAGGGTAGTGTATTCTTCGCAGGTAGTATTGTCTTTTAGTATTTTGACTTCTTTAGCTTGAAAGTCCTAGATGGCATCTTCTTCCCAATAGAAGGTTTCTATCTACACTGAAAATCTGTGTAATTAGCCATCTTCACCTTTTTGATCTTTGCTAGATCTGGATAACCTGCCACAGCTTCTACATTAGCTTGCTGCTTGCTTCACCTTGCATCTCTATGGTAAAGAGATGGCTTCTTCCCTAAACCTCATGAGTCAACTCTGCCAGTTTTAAATGTTTCTTCTGCAGATGCCTTACTTCTCTCAGCCTTCACAGAATTGAAGAGAGTTTGGACCTCGCTCTGGATTATGCTTTGACTTACAAGAATTTTGTGGCTGGTTTGAGCTTCTGACCAAACCACTAAACCTTTCTCCATATCAGTAATAACACTGTCTTGCTTTTTTATAATTTGTGTGTTCAATGGAGTTGCACTTTTCATTTCCTTCAAGAATTTTCACAACTGGCTCAATTGGGGCAAGAGGCCTAGCTTTCAGCCTATCCTACTTTCAACATGCCTAAATCACTAAGCTGAATCATTTCTAATTTTTATTTTAAATGAGAGACATAAGGCATGAATGCTTAGAGGCCATTGTAAAGTTATTATTTGCTCTAATTTCAATATTGTTTTGTAAAGGAATAGGGAAGCCCAAGGATAAAGAGAGACATGAGAACAGTTGGTCAGTGGAACAACTGAACACATATTTATTCATTAAGTTTCCTATTTCACATGGATGTGGTCCATCCCTATGTGTTCCATAAACAATTACAATAACAACATCAGAGATCACTGATCACAGATCACCATAACAGATAAAAGAATAATGAAAAGATTTGAAATATCTTGATAATAACTGAAATGTGACACAGAGACACAAAATGAACACGTTCCGGGGGAAAAATGGCAGCAAGAGACTTGCTGGGTGCATGGCAGGTGCGACCTTCCGTTTGCAGAGACTGAAATGTCAGCAGCATTCAGTAAGTTTAGGCACAATAAAATAAGGTATGCCTGGACTCACAGGGAAAGAGTGCCACTCCATCTTGCTAAGTGAAAAAAAAAAAGTTTTTTTGGGAGGAGGAAGAAGCATATTTATTTATTTACTTGATTATTTTGCTTTTTCACTCTGACTCCAGGTCAGGACCCTAGGTCCTTGGGCTTTACATGATGCGCATGCGTGTCTCAGTAGCCTGGTCCACAAGGGCACGTCTGTAGGCGTGTCATTGTGTAGGAAAGCAGATGAGGATTGTGTGATCATTTCTTATTTCCACACACAGTCTGTAAAAATACCCAAGGAACTAACAATTATGGTTTTCTGTGGGATGGAAGGGAAGACAGAGTGAGATTTCTCAGTGTATACCTCATAATGTGTTGCCTTTTGAATCATGTGAATGCTATCCATTAAAAACAAAAATAGATAAACTACTGTGAATTTTTAAAATTCAGCAATATCTAATGTAAAGACTGAAAAGTCTCCCATAATTTTATCTTCTTAAAGTAATTGTTATTGATGACATTGTATCTATACTTCAGACATCTTATTTGCTTTAGTCTTAAAAATATCAAAAAGTTTAAATATGTACATTTTCACATACTTTAGAAATATGAAACTTTCTTATATTAAAAGCTCTTGTATGCTATAATTATCTTTTTAAATTTATTCATCATTCATTTTTATTAGTTATTTGGATATCCTTGTGCGAAATTTCAATTCTTTTTTTTTTTAACATATTTTTCTTTTCCTTTTCTTTTTTAAAGAGGAAAGCAGATAGACAGAAATGAAGAGAGGAAAGGAAGAAGCAGTTTTTTTAGTTACTTGCTCAATTTAGTTGTTTCCCTGGCCCCAGTCGGTAAACCCAGGTCCTCGTACCGTATCCCAGGAATGGGCTTAACACCTGAGCCACCAGGGTGCACCCATCCATTCGAGTCCTTCACAAACTTTTCTATTGGGTTGTCTTTTTCTTCTTGATTTATAGGAGTTATTTATATATTATGAATCCACATCCTCTGTATATTAATAACCTTTGACTTGCCTTTTCTCTTTAGCACTTTTTTTCTTTTTAAAGGAAAGGTACAGGCAGGTAGGCAGGGAGAGGAAGAAGCATTTTATTTTATTTAGTTGTTTGCACTGGTTGCTTCCCCTGGACCCAGAACTTGAACCCAGGGTATGTGGCCTGCAATCCTTTGGAGGCAATTGGCCGAACCACTACTCCACCAGCGTGTGACATATTTTGAACAGAAGTTCTTAATTTTAATGTGATACAAACACCAGTTTCTAAAAATAGATAGTGCTTATTCTTTGTCCTGCTAATCTGCTGTTAAACCTGTTTGTTAAGTTCTGAATTTGTTATTTTTTCAGTTCTAAAATTTCCATCTATTTATTATAGTTTACAGTACCCTGGCAACATTTTCTTCTACCCGTGAACATATTAAGGATTGCTGTTTAAAAATCTATATCTGGTAAGTCTGTTAATTGACTCCCCTTTGGATCTGAGTTTTTATTTCCCCCTTTGTTTTCTAAATACTTATGTACTTAGAAATGACACTTTTTATTCTTGGCTATTTTTTAAACTGTGGTCATTGTATATGAAAAATCATAGAGATCATTTGAAACCTGGATTAATATTCTTTTCCTCAAGAGAAAATTCATATTTGCTTCTAACAGATAACTAGGGGCACTATCAATCTCAGAGTAACTTAATCCATTCAGAAATTGAGATAATTCAAAATTGGGTTTTGGGGCCAGTCAGAGGCTATTGATTCAACCCTATTCCAAGAGTGTGACCCTGCCATTACCAACCCAAAGTCTGAGGAGTTTCCCTGACTTCCAGTTCCTCTAGCCCCATGAATCACTCAAAGGTCTATTCAGTTCCTTACCTGCATTTGCTGAGATTTGACAATTGGCAAGGCCTCAAATTCGAGCCTCAGTTACATAGATTTCTTCCATCTTTCTGTTTTCTCCTGGGTCTTGGCCCATAATTCTTCCTGACTTTATTTGCTCTTCTACATTCTCACATTTTATGTTTAGTATTTCAATTAACTTCCATAGTTGTTGTCTAGGAGAATCAGTCCAAGGTGCAATGTTTTGTTTGTATAACTTTAAAAAAAAAACATGAGTTTCTTTAAAAGAAATAAAAACTTTTGGTTTAATGTCCCTTTTTGTGCTTTGGAACTTTGTAAATATAGTGTTTAGAATAATTTAAAATATTTTATAATTGATATCAGGTAGACTTTAATGAAGTTATTATTGTGTTCTAAGAATTTTTCAGGGTTGAGTTTGTGGGTGATGGTGTTAGCATTGGAAGTTTGGGGGAAATTGGAATAGATTAGATTAAAAGAGCATAATTTGACAGCTGTGCTTACTACACTTGTTTGCCTTCATTTCTAGCAATTGCTATTATGTGAACTTTTTTTTTTTCATGTACTTAATGTCTTTTGATTCTACCACATGCTGGGAGCATCTGATGAAATGGCTTATATAACATTCTAATGAGATAAACTGACTGCCTTTGAAGAGCTTAAATCCAATAGCATCGTTTGCAGACAATTACCTACGATGAAGGGCTGCAAATCTAGGAAGATAAATGAGATCATCAGTAATAGAGGGCTTTATGGAAAATTATAATTTTTCAACCCTAGGCAAATTTTCAAGCTGCCTAATTTGATTGACTTCCAATGCCACCAATTCTCTTTTTCTGGGGCCCCTGCAGTCTTCAGTAGCTTCTGGGTCAGGCGAGGAAATACAAGCATTTAGGTGAGTTATGCTGCTGTGACGGCAGCAGGACAAACAGCCACAACATGTCCCAGACCCTCCCAGACTGCAGAGCGTGTGTCTCTGGTTGGCTGCTCCAGCCTGTCTTCAAAGGACCTCACTCTTCTTTACTTCCTTGCTGCTCAGTGTGGCTCTCACCCGGGAGCTGTATTAACTACCTGGCTTTTTTGTTTTTGTTTTTTGAAGGCAGGCAGCAGGCAGGAAGAGAGATGAGGAAAAAGCCTTTTTATTTATTTCATTTAGTTGTTCATCTTGGTTGTTCCTGTGGCCCCAGGAAGTGAATCTGGGTCCTTGGGATGTGTGTGGACTGCGCTTAGTCCAAGACAGTGACCTAACTGCTATTCCACCAGGGTGCACGTATGATCCCTTTTTAAATATAAGTAAATGGGCATAACACTAAAAATACCTGCCCCCTCTCTGGCACTCCTGTCGAGTTTAATCAAGCTAATGTATACAAAGAACCCGGGTATGGCCTTCTACATATAGACTAGATTAAATACACATTTATCTTCTCTCCTCCTCACACCGACTCAGAAAACAGCACGTCTATGAATAGACAGAAGGGTGGTGGTCAGGATGGGGCAGAGGAGACAGGCACGCTGAGCAGAGGGACGATGAAGAGCAGACGTGTGAGCCGTGACACTGTGCACAAACTGGGAGCTACTGCTGGCCAGGGAGAGCCGGAGCCCTGTTTATGCCTCAGTCTCCAGAGACTCAGGAATCAGGGCCACCACATCTGGGTGGGGAATGACGAGAGACAGGGACAGAGGATGGACAAGTGACGTCAGAGAAAGTCGAGGCATTAGATGCTGCCTCGGAGAAAGAAGGGAGTGTGTGCAGAGATCAGAGCACCTGGGGACACTCCCCTGTGGACTCTGAACAGCCTCAGAGGCATCTAGGGTTTCTGAGGTTAACTACCTACTTTTAAGGAAAAAAAAAATCCCAATATTTGGCAGCTTAAAATAACATATACACAGTTTCTCAGTTTCTCCGGGTCAGGACTTTAAGCACGGCTTAGCTGGGTCTGGGCTTCATAATCTCTCACAAGGTTTTACTCAGTATCTGCACTGTCTGAAGGCCTGACAGCCAGCGGGGCCTGAGGAGAGCTGAGTCATTTACCTGCTCGGGGCACCCACATGCCCCAGGCCAGGCCTGTAGATCGCCTCAGTGGCCACCACTCTAATCCAGTTCATCCTCTCCGAAATGCTTCCAGTCGTTTTGCTTTTTCTCTCTCCTGAGTACAGTCTACTTTTCCATAGCAACCAGAATTATCCTTTACTATTTTTTTAAAAATAGAATCTGAGCTCAGCATATCCCCACTAAAGCTGTCCAATGACTTCCCATTACTTAGAATAAAATCAATTGCTATAGGATTTAAAAAGTTCTGTATGATTCAGCCCCTGTAACATTGACTCCAACAAGGACTGCTGACCCCTTTGATGATTACGCTCTATGGGTGCCCACCTTTGCTCAGCTCAGCTCCCCCCGTGGGAGCTTCGCCCTCTCTCTTTCCTCCACTCCCTTCTTCTCCAGTAGTGGTCGTTTGTCTCATTCAGGTCCTGGGCATGCAAAGTGGTTCCATTCTTGATCGTTTTCTTTTCTTTTCAGCATTACTCAAGATCTGAAATTCATGTGTGTTTACTCATTGGATGTGAGAAAGGGGCTCTGACTTAAAAGTTTTAGTGGCTACTCCAAAGGCCAAGCAAGATAGAGGGGTAAGAAGATTCCCAGGGCTACCCTCCCACAAGTAGGGGATGGAGAGTTGCTTCTTCTTACATAACATGCACCCACCTGCAACCCATAAAAGAGCTTGGGGTGAAAGCTCTAGAGGGAGGGTTTCCCCGGACAGAGTTCTCAGTATGCTCTGCATTTGTGCTCAAGTGGTGGCAGATGGGGAGGGGCTAACCTTTCTTTGAAGGAGATTTTTCAGAGAACTTTTGCTAAACACTGGGCAGAGCTGACTCCAGGTTTTGTGGATCCTGGAACTATATTATGCTTGATTTTTCTTCATGAACATACAATTATTAATAAAATGATATATGAAACTAAGTACATAAGATGAAAGAATTTTTTTTTTTTTAAAGAGGAAGGCAGGCAGTAGAAAGGAAGGAAGGGAGAGGAGGAAGAAACAAGCATTTTATTTTATTTAATTGTTTTAGTTTTTTTTGAAGTCCTAGACCATGTATGTGGTTCTTTGGGATGTATGTGAACTGCATTCCAGGCTTGGCTTAACCCCTGAGCCACCAGGGCAAGCCAAAAAAAATTATACAAACTTTCAAAGCTGACAGCTACCACAAACATCACAAATCCAGAAATATGAGACATTGTCTTAAAATGAACTGCCTAACACATCTCTATGACACTTTTTCCTAGGTGATTTTGTTGCATACTCTTCAATGAACTGTTCATAGAACATTGTGTACATTTCTTGACTAAGGCAACTTCTGATCAATGAGCACTGAATTTACTGCTTACAATATTAATATTATTTATTTAGTTGTTCAGGAGGTGGTTCCCTCATGCTTCAGGCAGCAAACCCAGTTCCTTGGGTTTTATGTGGGCTATGCTGCCTTAGCCACAGGTTTAACACCTGAGCCACCAGTGTGTGCAGTTACTTACAATATTATGTGTCAAATGATGAGAAACTTTCCCACAGACTAGCTTCTAGCTCTGTACATGTCAAACTTATTTGCCCGATCAGGGTAGAGACCTGGGGCAAAAGGGGAGAAAGAGATGGACAGATCACTGCAGATACAGAACTGATTGTGCCTGGAACTCCTTTGATGTGGGTACATGGGTGGGGGGGGGGTGCAAAAATTAGAGGTCAGAAAGCTAAGCATACAACCAAGAGAATGTAGGTCAAGGCATTAAAAATAGGAGAGTTTTAGGATGATTCTTGAAAAATGATGTTAAAGGCTATTGGGAAGCTCATGCTTCTTAGGAAATTGTCATATAAAACATTCCTATGAAGAGAGAAACTCCTATAGAATGAGTGGTGTGCAAAATTAATATTCCTAGAGGACTGTTTAAGGGGTCAATTAAATGGTGAAGGATAGACTTGGAATGGTGGTGGTAAATTTAATGTTTTATATACAGATAATGATTTACAATTATGCATACTTGAAATGTATACAGGATTATAAAGCAATGTTCCTTCAATGCCATTAAAATATCTAATCCATCATATCATTATTTTTTAAGCTTACAGTATGTGCTCAACAAACTTGCTCTTTGAGAGTAGAATCAGAATGCACATCATTTTTAGAAGTAGCTCTTTTTCCTTGAGGAATAGCTCGATTCCTAGGAGACATTGTGATTGACTAGAGAACTCCTTTAGCGAAGTAGAATCTAGCTCTTGCTTCAGGTTGTGATAACTTAGAATTATCTGCTACCTGCTTCATATCTACTGTTCTCTTGACATCTCTTGCAAATCATGTTCTTAGCAGCTATCAGCTGTGGGCTGGCACGGGAGATCATTACTTATGTTGAGTCTAAGTGTATCGAGTGAGCGAATGCCTAAATTTCAACATAATCCTCAAATTACTTTGGAAATAATTTTCTTTGAAAACAACTATGGGGTGGGGGTTAGGCATTGGAATAGGACTGGGAAGACTGCAGATTAAGAATCTAAGATGTGGCGTGTCCTGGTGGCTGGACCTGTAAGTCCACTAGTACCATCCACATACATCCCCAGGACCCAGGGCAGGTAGAACCGCCAAGACAAACAACGAAATGAAATTGATAGAGTGCTTTATCCTCTCTCTTCCTGCCTGCCTCTGCTTGCCTTCATTCCTGCTGTACCTTTTCTTTAAAACACACACACACACACACACACACACACACACACACACACACACACACACACACGTTGTGTAGCCCGCAGTTAGTTACTTTAACCACTAGATGGTGACCTTGTATTGATTTGGTTAATTGTCCATTAACAGGGTGACAAAAAGTAATCTTAAGTCAATCACAATGAAATAAACTTTTTGCAGTAGTGAAATCTAAAATGGTGGTTAATATTTGAAGCAATGAAAACTGGGGACTCCTGTCCTGACCGCAGACTGTGAAGAACCGAGAGTACTTGACCATCTGGCAAAAGCCTCCAGGGTGGGGAAGTGAGGAGAGAAGGTTGCAGGGGGCCAACTGCATTAGAATCAGCCCTGGGTTCACTTACTGTCACTTGCTTGGGCTACTGGGCAAGTCATTTAGCTTCTAGGGGCCTCAACTGTTTCATCTGTAAAGTAGAAGATGAGAATACCTGACTTGTCAGCTGCTGTCCGGTTTTCTCCAAGATTTTTTTTTTTTTTTAAAAGATCAATGATGAGGAAAAGGTTTTGATGCCTCATATTTTTTGAAAGGAAAAGAAAGAAGGGACTAAAGAATCTGGACTGGTTATTGTCTATCTTTTTTCTTATTGAGAAAACTATGAGCCTGAGTTTTTGCCACAGGTTAGGACTGGGGAAGGGGAGGGAGGTGAAGGTGGAGCACGAAACTGTGACATAATGGCATTGTAACATGTCTACAAGTGGATCTGTCCTCGTAGAAAGGAAATGAAGTAAGATATACTTATTATTGGTGGAAATTATTATTTAAGTCAGGGATAGCCTACCTTGTCTTGAATCCTTACAACAGCTTATAGTGATAGTCTTGCATCCTTATTTTATAGTCAAAGGACTTGGGGGAGTCCTGTAATTCTCAGTATGCTGACAGGTTATTTTCAATCTCATCAATAATGACAGCATTTTTTATTTCATGCTACACAAAAGGTCTTGTGCAAGACTTTAGCCATTTATCTTGAACTGATTAGAGTTTTCAGCTGATACTGTTTCACTTCTCTAACAGGGCAAATTTCAAGGAGACTCAAGTCATGTCTGTCTTTCAGTTTTCCTAAGGATACTATGCAAATGCCGAGTAACCTCTGACAGAAAAGGAGCTCGGTTTTGTCCAGAATACCCATAACTGAACCATGGGAAGTGTCTTGCTCAGTCTTCAAATAAGGAATGGAATTGTAGCCTTTCTGATAGAAAAAGTCATGGAAGACTCTATCCTAAACATTGCCTATAAATAAAATTAGAATAGATGAAGACGTGACATTTCAGGGAAGGAAAGGAAGAGATCAAGAGCTACAGAAGTTCGAAAAGAGAGGTGAACTAGGGGAGGGAAGAGACTATGATCCTATGACATGTATTTCTATTCAGTTCTCTCAGGAGCCTTTGAGCAACTATTGAATGTAGTTACATATTCTCTCTCTAGTGCTTCATGTGAGATTTGAGTAAATGAAATTGATTCTGAACTTCTCTCTTTGGACTGAGAATGGTCAGGAAATTTATGTAGCTTGAGTTAAGGCCTGGCATGTAGTCTACCTCCGCTCTTGGACAGCACCCTTGTCTGACAATATTTTAATTTTCTGGATTAAGTTTTCACTGTGCAGCTTTAGTGTAACATGGAGTCCCACCTGACTAAGCTTTTCACGGTGTTGGCTTTTTTTTTTTCTTCTCTGAATCACAGGATGGAGAAGCTGCCAGAAAAAAAGCAAGATGGTGGATCGCAACCATTTTCAAAAATCTGTGAGAACCCTTGGGAGATGAATGTGTTTTCCTGCCAAGGTGGAAGGAATGATGAACAAGGGAGGAAGAAGGCCAGGGACATCCAAGAGAAAGGCAGGCAGAGGAATTTCTTGTCTCTGCCCCTTTGTCTTACTCTGGGTGACCCCTGCCTGACTTAGATGTAGGAAAGCAGCAATGCCAAGGTAACAACAGGGACTGTCCAGAGCCAACACAAGAAGTCAGTAATCACAGCGTGTGTACACCCTCTCCAGCATTCCCTTCTGACTTTTCCTTTGACCCAATAGGCTCAAAATTATACTGGAGGCCACGCTTATAGGAACATGTCTGGAGATTGGGTGATGAGATGCTCCCTGGAGGCCAGGGGAGGCTTAGTGTGGGTGAGGGAATAACTGAATTCAGATCACTCCTTTGAGATATTCTGTCTTGAAGACCATCCTCCTTTAACTCCCTGGAGAACAAGTAAAGTCTAAGTCTGTACATCTCTCTCAGGTAAATATTATTTGCAAAAGAATTTGTAGTCCTAAGGGAACAATAAGGGAGCTTACAAAGGAAAATGGCAAGACATGTGAGGAGTAAAAGCTTTATGAAAGAAATTGAGCAAAATAAAAGAGAAGCCAGAGAAACAAAATGAAGGACAATTTTAAAAATAGGCAGAGTAATTATCCTTAGATATAAAGGAGAACATTAAAAAATGAAGCAGAGAGAAGCAAATAGGAAGAGTACACAATTGGAAATACTAGGTACTTAAATATAATTGTTGAAACAAAGGCCTTAATGAATGGGTTACACATTTATAGATACATTTTATTGTATGTAAATTTTATTTTATGGTTTAGCCAAAGACCAAAATATTGGAATAAGGACATTTTCCCCCAGTCTTTGGAAAAGGAGGAAGAGAAGGAAAGAACTCAAGCTGAGAGAAGCCTTGTTGAAGCAGAACTGCAAACTTCCCTCAGCAGGATACAGAAAATGAGAAGACCCTGGGTTGAAAGGACGCAGTGTGTCCAAGAGTGATAACGTCACATAGAGATATTCCATAGTGACATTAAAGAATATTGAGAAAAGGAAAATTCCAAACATCTTCAAAGATAAAAAGTCTATTATCCAAAAGGACCAAGAAGGTCATATCATAAACATACTTTGTGTGATTATACATAATACTTTATATAATCATGCCTATATTCAACTTCCACACTAGGTATGGGAAAGTAGTAATTAGTACCTTCAAAGTATTGAAGAGAGGAGCAAAGCTAGAATTTTAGAATGAGAAAAATGACTTAAATGTGAGGATGAAAAATACAATTAATTTTGGACGTATTTTGGAGGGCAGTGAGATGCCAGTACTGCCGTGTAGGGAATACTAAGCAATGACCCAATGAGAAATGAGGCCAGAGAGGCAGGACAGGAAGATATGGGTTGCTGCTGAAGAGTTTAGGCTGAGTGGCATGACAAGAATTATAGACCAAGATGACTTTCGATGGGTTGGTAAATGGTGAACTGAAGAACCAATCCAGAGGAGGCTGACAGACCGTTCAGGCAGCTCTTACAATAGGTTCCAGGCAGGTTCATGACATGCTAACATGGACCACGGGTAGAGAAGAAAAGGAAGATTGGTTTGAAGAAAAATCAGGATGCCAGTCAGCTGAATTTGGTCATTGATTAATAGAGGGGGGAGAGAGTCTGTGATGACTTGCAGATTTCTGGCTCAGGGCAGGACACGTTAGTTGAGACAGAGTTCAGTTTCAGTCCCGAACCAGTTGACTTTGGTAATTTAAAATTTTACCACATTTTACTGTCAATCCTTTGTTGCTAGTTCCAACATTGGATTTTTCATCCTGACTTTCTTCATCGATTCATGTAAATTTTTGCTGTTTTCTTGAGGCATTTTTTAAAGCGTAAGTGATATATAAATCTATGTTTTACTTTGGGTAATCCCAGAAATAGTTCATGCTGAAGCCATGCCAAATTTGGTCTGAATCTGCTGACAAAGACACCTGTGCTTTTGCACATATACATTTGTTTTGCAAAATTGGTGCCTGAGTTACTATTGCCTTTTCACAGCAAGGGTATCTAATAACCTTTAAAGCTGTAGGTTGGTCATGATGTTTCTGGTCTATATAGTTCCTGTCATTTATGATGTTGGTTAATTATGAGCCAGAGAAAAAATACCCCCTACATATACTTTTTTGGGAGGAGGGCTATCTGCTATATTGAGTTTATTTTCCTCTATTGTTTGAAAAGAATACACCATATTCTTCTACCAAGTAGTCTTAAGTTTTCTATTCATGTACTTGAGCATATTTTTCTAAAACCACATGGAGGTACCCATACTTGAAAGTAAAGACTCTGGAGTCAGATTTCTAGGATTTCAATCCAAGCTCCACATAGCGTTGTGTTTGTCTGAACTAGGGTGAATCACAATATGTCTTGATGCCTCAGTTTCTCAATCTACAAGGTGGGGGTTATAATCATGCCTAACTCACAGGGTTGTTGTGAGGATTCAATGAACTAAATCTGTAGAAAACACCTGGCAACAAGTGGCAGAAGTGAATTTCCAAGTTGGTGCTTTAATTATAGGCTTTGAGAAGTTAGAAGGTAAAGTTGAAAATGTTGGTATAAATGCAGTAAGTAAGAGAAAATAACTGGTGGCACACCGTGGTGGCTCAGGTATTCAGCTTGTGGCTCTGGAGTAGTCCGCAAAAAGCCCAAGGACTGGGGTTCACTGCCTGTGGCTGGGAGCGGGGAGGAAACAAACAAAAGAAACAGTTAAATAGATAAAAATTCTTCTTCTTCTCTCTCTTCCTGTCTGCCTGCTTACTTGCCTTCATTTCTGCCTACTTCCTTCCTCTTAAAAAAATTGGCTTATTCTTTAAATCTGAGGCATTTTTTTAGCTTATGTTCCTATTATTCCATTTGAATAATACGTATTAGCCTGGAGTATCCAGTTGGATTTCTGGAATCCTTCCCAAAGCTCAGGGGAAACCTCAGAGAGATACAGTCAGTATGACTGTCAACCCTAAATATCATGCCGTACTTAAAAGATGTTTTGTTCAGTGTCCACATAAATGATGGTGGTCTCAGTAAGCTACTCCGTATTGCTTAGGGGTGTGTAGGCTGTAGTATCCAGGTTTGCATAATTACTCCATGATGTTCATATAACAACGAGACCACTTAACAATGCATTTCTTGGAACACATCCCTATTAATGCAATGCATGACTATAACTTAATGTATGATGTTTTACATGAAATAAGAACCAGTCATTGATGTCTTTGTCTAATGATCCAGTCCCATGGTTTTCTGCCTCTGACATTGGTGTGAGGCCTAGAATGGTGGCTGAAAGAAAGCCTGCTGATATACAGGTGGTAAAGTAGAAAGATAGACCCTTCAGCCTTTGACGATGTCACTGGACCCTGTAATTACCCAACCCTGGAATAATCCATATTACCTCCAGGCTTCTTGACATGTCTTATTATTGAAGCTGCTTTAATTCACATTTTCTATGAGAGGTAAAGGCATCCAGTAAATGCAAAACATTACAGGCTCTATATTCTGTATTGGTTTATCATTAGCACTTTATATTAATAAACATGATTGAAAATTTGTCAGTTTTAATTTGTAATATAGCAAATATTTATAGCACAACCCACAGACACAAGAGCCTTTGAAGTCTTCAATAATTATCAAGAGCATAAAGTTTCTAAGATGAAAAAGTTTGAGAACTGTCTCCTTCCTTCCTTCCCTCCCTCCATCCCTCCCTCCCTCCCTCCTTCTTTCCTTCCTTCCTTCCTTCCTTCCTTCCTTCCTTTCTTTCTTTCTAAAAGTTATACGTAGGAATGAAAGCAAGTATACCAGCAGGCAAAGATTATGAAAAAAACATTAAAAAAAATTTACCTGCTCTCTTTGGATGTTCTCCCCAGCCCTAGGATACGAACCTGGGTCTTTGGGATATATGTGGACTTCATTCAGCTGGAGGCAGTGGCTCTAACTGCTACTCTACCAGGGCACACCTATATTAATTCATTATACAAAGATACCACCTTAATTTTGCCTGTTTTCTTTCTGTGGACATCTGTTTCCAAATATCTGAAGACAGTACTGTAGGGAAAATATTCTTTGATATTTTTAAGTAGTAGGATGGACAATTTTAAACCTATACAAAAGCAAAGAGAATAATTAACTCAATGTTCCCAACACCTAAATTCAACAACTATCGGCATATAGATGATCATATTTCAGCCAGGCCTCTCATTTTCCTCTGCCCAGTTTATTTTGAAAATAACCCCAGGCAGCAGGTAATCTGAACTCTAAGCAGCTCTGTATGTTTCTCTAAAAGAATTCCTCTCAAAAACATAACCACAATGTATGATCTCACCTAAAGTGTTTTTTTGTTCAATGTTCACTGAAAGTCTAGCATAATCTTCATTGCTTAAATTTAGCAAACTCCATTCAGATCTTAGCTAACTTGTTATATTAAACAAAATTTACTTACTCTGGTCACCTCCTCCTTGCACTTCCTTGATAGTAATATCCAGTCAGAGTTTACCCTCTGGGAATTTCTTCCTTTTCTTTTTTGGTATGGTTTGTTTGAATCAGAATTTGAATGAAGTTCATGTGCTATATGTAATTGTATCTTAAATCTCTACTAATTTGCAGGTTTTTCTCCATTGTTTAAATCTCTTATTTCTTGTTTTTGATAAAAGCAGGTTGGCTTCCTGCAGTTTCCCCAGAGTCTGCTCTCACAGTGCGCTTCACATGTTCCTCTGGCCCTGATACCTCCTGTAGACGCATATACCTGCAGGCTTGTTCAGACTGAGTCTCGCTTTTTTCAAGATGTTGGCTAAGACTACTTTAAGGTGCGTAATTCCATTAGGAGACACTTGTGTCTGGTTGTCTCTTTTTTTGTGATATTATAGCAATGTCTCGACCCAGCAATGCATGAAAAACTGCAAAATGATAATATTTGAGTTCAAGGATAGCTCTCCTGCTTTGTATCTGAAATTCCTTTTTAAAAAGAAATTTCTCACCCTTGGTTACCTTGAGATGAAGATCACAGAAGGAAAACACAAAAATGCTTGATTTTTCTCCTTTATTTACTGGTTTAAAAAACAATGATTTAAAACTAATAATCAGCCTCCTAATGCAAACAAGGGGCCTTTGTTTCATATTGTTTAAAAGGATTTCATGCCAAAGGGCTGTTGTGGGTATGAAAACACTAGAACACCTACATTGCTGGTAGGAGTATAAACTGATAAAATCTCCGAGGAAACCTGTGGCTGTCTTTACTGAATCTGAACTATGAGCCTTCTGAACCATTCTGATTCCCCAGCGGAAGGGTGCGCTTAGATCTACCAGAAGATAGGAACAAAAATGCTCATCGAATCATAATCCCTACTCACTGGAAACAACTCACATGTTTATCAACAGTAGAAGAGATAAATACAGAGGTATAATCATACCATGAAATAACATATATCAAAGAAAAAATTATATTATTACAATCTACAATATAGTTGAACCATGGTATTAGGACCTGAGACCTGATTGCCTCCTGCTGCTTACTTAAATGAGACAAAGTTTCCCCGGAGGGTCCCATCACACCTCAAGGACGGACCTGGGGGCTGGCAGGTCACGTCGCCCAATCTATGTCAGGAACGTAGGACTTTCCCAACAGAATGGGTAGGAAGAAACACAGTGTGAGCTCAGAGGCCCTCTAGTCCTAGTTTGAGGTTCTTGGATGTGACCATGTAAAAAGCAGACATTTCTCTTTTCTGGTACCAATGCCAGGACTTGGAAGGTAGAAAACCAACCGTTCGACTCATCCATACTCAGATATCTACAAGGCCCAAGAGACAAGGAGGCTGGATGTTGAAGCTACTGATTCTTCAACCTGGCAGAAGTGTGCTCAAATCAGGGAAAGCCAGGGGTATTCCAGTACACAGTCTTCCTCCCTCGGATGTCCTATCTCAAAAGTTTCTCCTCTGGAGCTCTCTAAGGATATTCTGAAAGGACTTGATTAAAACTGAAGACCACAGATGTGGTGAGAAGAGGAAATAATACAGTAAAATCCAGTTAACAAGCAAAGGCAGTCCTGGAGATGCTTTGCTGTCTGGCAAGCGGTGGAGAAGAGGGACTGCCAGGACTTGGAAGACAGGCACTGCAAAATATGTCATATATTTGATTTACTGAGGAGTTAATGATTCCAGACTTGGCAGGCACTAAACTCTTGGAGGCTAATTTTCCCCTATATAAACCACTTGGCTGTCTGGAATAATTTTTCAGGCAAACATTACTTTTCTTAGTATCAGGATTAAAATATATAAAGTATGTTAAGTGAAATTAATCTATTATGTCATAATGATCATGCAAAACCTAATAAGTAAATGGTGGACTGAGGAGCTGTCTTGCATTAAAATACTAAATAAATGTCCTTTTGCTTTCAGTGAAGCAGAAGTGGAAGGAATTCTCTGTAGTAGCGTTTGTAAGAAATTAATAAAGTAATTTCAAACCACAATGACAGCAATCAGACTAGAATGGCTATAATCAAGAAAATTAGAAATAGCAAATTTGGCTAGGATCTAGAAAATTAGAATAGCACCAGTTTGTTGGCAGAAAGTACAAATTTCAAGAGAAAAATTTACTAGGATTGGGTCAATCCACAGGTCGGGTGACCTCCTGGGACTGCACCCTGGTCACCAAGCCCCAGTCCGCCCCCCACCTCTTTGGAGCTCCCTGGTCACCTAGTCCACCCAAGCCCTGCTGCAAAGGGGCCAGGTTCACCTTCCCAGTCACTTGCGACGGCCTGGTCGACCCATGCGTAACGCGGTGCTCAGACCAAGAAAAAATCCCCAGGAGGTGCCTCCGACGATCGATCGGGCAGCAGGGCTTCCCACTCCATCATCACATGTCCCTGGCAGTCCCACCTCTGGCGCTGCCTCTGGAAACGGCGGCTTGCACGCGGGAGACCTTGGAGACTCGGAGACCTCCAGCGCCGCCGGCTCAGCGCGGTCAGGCTGGCGTTCTGGCTGCCGGAGCTCCGGCAGGCGATACATGCCCCGCCTCTAGGGGGCGCCGGCACCGGGTGTCGGCGGAGGGCGCGGCTCTCCGGGAGCGTGCAAACCGCCCGCGCGTCCACCCGGCGGGGTGGCCGGAGGAAGGGGTCTGCACCCGGGAAGCCCCTCGGATCTTCCCGCTCCATAGGGGCGGCTGCAGGAACCGGGACTAACTCCCCCTGCGCTTGCGTCTGAGCCCCGAGGAAGCACTCACTTCCGCGGAGACCGACCTCAGCGCGGAGCCTCAGGCGGCCTGGACGGCGGGTTCCCGTGGAGCCGCAATCCCGCCGCCCTGCCCAGCGCTGCCCAGCGACCTCACCGCCCCGGAGTTGCGGTGTCTGCCCACGTGGGCCCGGCGGGCTGGGGTGGGGAAGGGGGCTGCCCCGGGTGACCGGTGCTGAGCCGCGTAGACGAACCGCTTCTCTTCGGAAGCTCTCCTCCAGAGCCGCTCACAGCTGGGCACAGGAAATGAGGGCTCCGGCAGACGCGTCCGTCCCTCGGCACCATTCCGGGGGGGGCCCTCCTCTGCCTGCACGACCCGCTCAGACCAGCTCCCGGCAAGCACCTGAGGGAGCCCGGCTTCCCTCTCACCTTTTCCAGCAGGTTGGAAGGAAGCTCCACCCAGGGGGCGGGGTGGGCCGTGCAGGGCAGGGACGGGGCGTAAGAAGTGCCAAGATCTTCTCCCAGCCAGCAGGGTGTCTTTTGGTTCTAGTGATAGTTGCTTTTCTCGGAGTAGAAGCTTTTTAGTTCTTTGTAATCCCGTTGATTTTTGTTTTGGTTTCCCTTGCTGCTGCAGTTGAGAGTTGCTCGGGGGAGAAACTCATAAAATAAGTTTTGTCTATGTCTTCTTAGCATTTTGTGGTTTCTGTTCTTACATTCAAGTCTAATCCATTTTCAATTCGTTTTTGTGAATATCCTTTTTATACATGAGCAAGATCCTCCTTTATTTATACATGTCCACAACTCCATTATATATGTCTACACATCTCATCTCCTTATCCATGTCCAACTCCTACCTCCATTATATGAACACCTCTTTCCTCATTGTCTACTTCTCATCCCATTATAAATGTTCACGCATTTTCTCATTGTAGGTGCCCACATTTCCCTCAACTATTTATATCCACACTTCTCCTTCCCCATTTTACGTGTCCTCACTTCTCCAAAGATTGCACAGTCCACACTTCTCCATTCTATTTTAAATATCCAAACTTCTTAGCCTTTATGCGTATGACAAGTATCACAGCTCCAATGTACATGTCCACTCTACTTCCTGTCATTATATATGTCCTCAGCTTGCCCAATACAATTCCTTATTTTGCCTCCCTTTAAATTGTGAAAAATTTGCTTCATAATCTACTTCCATTTTACATGTCCCAAATCCTCATACCTCTTTTTACATATCCACACTTCTTCCTCTTCATCATGCATGTGAACATGTATGCTTCTGAACTCAGTACAATTGTCCACACATATCCCTCGCATATTACATATACTCAGACTGCTCCCTCCATTATACAAATCCACTATTCTCATTCCACCAGTCTGCAAACCCACACTACACCCTAGTACATGTCTTCACTTCCTTCTTATTATACATGCCCATGATTCTCCCTCCATTAGATATGTCCACACTACCTCTCCAGTATGCATTTCCAAAATTGTCCCTCCTCATTAAATGTTGAATATTCCCTCTCCAGGATATATGTCCACACTTCATGCTCCCCATTGTACTTATCCAAATTCTCCATGGAGTTTATATGTCCAAACTTCTCCCTTCATTATAGATCTACTCTTCTACCACCCTATTATATATGTCCAATTTGCCAACTGATATAAGTGTCCACGTGTAGCGCCCTCGCATTAAACATGTTCACTCGTCTCTATTATCTGTGGCCATCCTGCTTCTCTATTGTATTGTCCACCTGTCTCCCTCCCCAGTATACAAGTCCTCACTAATCCCTCTGTTTATACATGTCTAAAAATCTTGCTCTCCAGTACACAATGCACAATTTTCACATCTCCATATTACATGTCAACAATTTTCCCTCTCTTATAGATGACTTCTCTCCTCCCTCCATTATACATGGTCACAATTCTCCCTCATAATTATGTGTATCCCAGACTTCCCCTTTAGTATCACATTCATACTTCTCATTCCCCATTATACATGTCCAACTTCTCCCTTTACTACACATAATGATGCTTCTTTGTTATTAATAAGTGTCAATACAGTTATGTGTCCTGCACACACACATGTCTACAATTCTTTTTCTCCCATTTTATATTCATGCTTCTCTCTCCATTATACATGGTCACAATTCTCCCTGCCAATTATACAGGACCACACTTCTCCCTCATCATCACAGGGACACACACTTCTAACTCATCTGATACATAACACTTCTCCCTCTCCACTATATACATGCACATTTCTCTCTGCTCCATACTTTGTCTCTACATGCATTCACTTCCCCTTCCTTATACATTTCCATACTTCTCTCTATATTATAAATGACCGCATTTCTTCATCTTCTATTACATATGTCTCAAATTTTTCTTCTTAAACATGTCTATACCCCTTTATTCATTATAAATATCCTCATGTCTCCATCATCATATATGTCTGCATGTCTCCATTATACATGTACACTCATCATCCATTATACATGTTCAGTCTCCTTCCCATATTATGCATTATGTCATTATATATCCACAGTTAGCTCTCCACTATATGTGTCCACACATCTCCCTTCCAATTTTACAAGACAATGTTTCTTCATGGTTATAAATGTCCACACCTCCCCCTGACCTGACTATGTAACCACACTATCCCTCTCCTTTATACATGTCCTCATTCCTCCATATGTCATATATATATCAATACTTTTCCCCTTATCATAAGGGTCCTTGCTTCTCCTCCCTCATAATACATGCCCACACTTCTCTCTCTATGTATTCACACTTCACTTACAGTTACATGTATCCTACATTTTCCCTGCCTATGAAACAAGTCCACATTCTTCCATCCATTATTCATATGTATGCTTTACCCCACATCATACATGTCCACATTGTTTCTGCATTATACACATCCATAGATTTCACTGTTTGTTATATATGTCAGTTCCTCTCCCTTCTCCATTATATGTGTCTATATTCACCCTCCAATACGTTTCCTCACTTCTTTCTCCTTTATACATGTCCTCACCTCCACTTAAAATATTTATGTCCTCACTTCTCTCTATTATGCATATCCATAATTCCCTCTCGTATATACGACCAGACTTTCCCCTCCATTATCCATGTCCACACATCTCTCTCCCCACTATACAAGTCCTCGCTTATCCCTCTGTGTTCGTGCCCAAACTTTTCCTTCTGCAGCACACGTATCCATTCTCACACATCTTTATTACATATCAACACTTTCCCTCCTTTATGCATGTTCTCTCTTCTCTCTCCCAGATCATACATATCCACACATTTCCCTCCTCCATTATACATACTCATTCATCTCACTCCAGTATATATAAGGACTCTTTAACTCTTACGTCTATATGTTTTCCTCATTGTTATACCACACTTCTACCTCCAGGATACATGTCCACATTTCTCTCTCTCTGTTCTTCATCTCCAAACTTCTTCCATTGTACACTTGCACTGTTCTTCCCCTATTATAAAAAATAATAGTGCACCCTAATAGAGGAGTGATTAGGTGCAGTCCACATACATCCCAAGATCCTGGATTTGTGTCCCGGAGCAGGCGGGAACAACCAAGATGGACAACTAAATAAAAAAATAAAAAGCTTCTTCCTTCTCTGCCTACCTGTCTGCCTGCCTCTGCTTGCCTTAATTCTTTCTTTCATCTTTCCTCCAAAAATAAGATAAAAAGGTCATATATGTATATCTCCTACAGTAGACACATCACACTCCTCCCTCTACATTATCACTAGATTCACATATGCACATATCTTCCTTCCCACATTAAAAGCCCAGATTTTTCCTTTACTATTATACATGGCCACACTTTACAACCATGATCTTGTCCACAAGTCACATAATTTTATATGTCCATGCTTTTTGCTCCACCATTACACATGTTCACACATCTTCCTTTTCCTTGTACATGTCTATGATTCTCCCTCCATTACATATGACCATACTACTCCCTCCAGTATATAGCTTCACAATTGTACCTCCTCTTATATAAAAATGCCCCCACCAGTATATTGTTCACACATCTACTTTCCCATTATACATGTTCGATTTCTCTATGGATTACATATGCTCATCATTCTTGCTTCTTCATTACGTGTGTTTATACTATCCCTCTCCATTATACATATTCAATTCATCCATCAAAAAATGTCCACACATATCCCTTTCCCACTGTACAGGTCCATTCTTCCTCCTCCATTATACATGGCCACACCTCCCAGTTCTCCACTGTATTGTCAATGCTTCTCCCTCTGACATTCATGTCCACGTTTCATACCCATTGTACGTGACTGCAATTCTTGCTCCTCATCATATTGTCCAGTATTCTCCTTCCTTTCTAATGTCCACACTTCCCTTTCCATTTTCCATGTCCAAACATCACCTCCCTTTATATATGTCCACACACCTCTTTCTTCATATAATTGTCCAAATATTTCCCCTTTTATAATAAATGTTCAATTTTTCCTTCCATTTTACGTCTGCTCATTTCCCTCTGCATTATCTAATTCCACTTCTCTCCCTCCCTTATACATGTCCAATATTCTTCCTACTGTTACACATATTCTCAATTTACCCAACATAATGCACTCCAGATTTCTGCCTCCCTTTATATGTGAGCATTCTCCCTCTCCAATTATATATGTGCACATTTCTTATACTTCTATTTTACATTTCCACAAATTTCTCTTCTCTTTATATCTGTCCATAATTTTCTTCCTCTATATTCTTTATCTCCAAACGTCTCCTTCTATTATATATTTCCACTCTTCTTCTATTATGAAAATTGTATGCCTTTGCATTCCTCTTGTTGTTTGTTTTCCCTTTTGTTTTGTTTGCCTTTTCCTTCAGTTGGTTTTTAATGTTGATTTTCTCTATTTCTTCTTCCCAGCAATGTAGCTCTTTAGGGTTGGGTTTTGTGGCTGCTGTGGCTGGGATTGGTCTTTAACTTTACCACTTTCTTGGGAGGGCTACCTGTCTGTTCTGAGCTGACATGTATCTTACATATACTTGTGCAGTTTCCATGTTTTCTTCCCCTGTTAGTGTTTTTTTAGTCCTCTCCTGTCCATCTTGTCTTTTTTATTTTGTTTTGTCTGTTTATCACCATTCTCGGGTTTAGCAGTTTTGTTTTTTTTTTCATTTTCCTGTTATAGAACCCCTTTCAACATTTTGAAAAAAGTGTTGGAAAAATTCAGTAGCTTTTCTTTAGAATCTAAGACCTATATGTCTCATTGTGCTTGAATAATTTTGTAGGGTAGAATATCCTTGGTTGGCAGTTTTGTCCTTTAGCATTTCGAATACGTCATTCTATTCTCTCCTGGCCTGTAGGGTTTCTGCTGTCCCGAGAAGTCTGATGATAGACTGATGGGTTTGCCTTTGTAGGTTATGTTTCTCCTTTCTCTAGCAACTTTGAGTAGTTTTTCTTTATCATTGGCTTTTGCTAGTTTTACTATGATGTGTCCTTGAGAAGGCCACTTTGTATTTAGGAATTTAGATGTTCTATTAGTTTCTTGGGCCTCCTTTGTTACTTTTGGTAACAGGTGTGGGAAGTTCTCTATTACTTCTTTATGTAAACTCTCTGCTCCTTTTTATCTCTCCTCACCTTCTGGAATACCCATTACCTTTATTTTTTTTAATCACAGTATCTGATATTTCTTGCAAGTTTTCCACATTTTCCTCAGTCTTATTTTTTCTCTTCTTTCATGAGTGTCACCTCTGTCATCTCGTCTTCTATTTCTGAGGTTCATTTCTCTGCAAGAGTGAGTCTGTTTATGGAGATTACCGTATTTACCTTCAGTTCGTGGACTGTAATTTTTACACCTAGCATTTTGTTAGGGCTTTCTGCATATCCTCAATCTCCTTGCTGAAGTTGTTCCTGTAGTCTTTTCTGAGGTCTTCCATTTGCCTTTGAGTGGTTGGTTGTGCCTTCTACATCTCACGCAACTTTTTAGTAACGATTATTTTGAGTTCTTGTTTCTTTGGTTGTACCAGTCAGTGTCAGTGAGTTTCTTCTCTCGAGAGCTCCTGGTGCCTTCCTTTCTTTGGGCCATTCGTGTTTTGTTTGGGGGATTTAGATTTTGGCATGTCTTTCTTCTCTACCTTGTATTTAGCACTGCGGGTTTATTTTTGTTTTGCATTTTTCCCAGCTGGCTGGTGCTGTAGCAGTTGTGGGCAGCGGGCCTCTGTCTGCTCCTGGCTACTTTTATCGTGGTGAATTGTCCTTCTCATCTGTTCTGCCTACTTTACTACCACTGGGCGAAGGAGGGGCTGTGGGGCTGGAGCTGCCAGCATCCACAGTGGGACAGTCTGTCCAGAAATTCTGCTGTTTATTTATGCTTTGGTACTATCTGTGGACACCACTGAGGCACATAGATATGTGTGTTTTCCTGTGGGACTTGTGTCAGAGGGCTGACATAAGTTCTTGAAATTTAGATGGTTGTCATCAGAGCAGTGCTGACCTTGTATCTGACCCATTAGATGTCTTCTCCAACCTGGGATTCTGCCATTTTCAGGTATGTTATGAAAACTTGCAGTCTGCCCATTTGTTCTGAGAAAAGGCTACCTGAGAAGTGGTGCCAGTCTGTTCTGGAAAGTCTATTTCATTGGAAGTTATCCTCCCAACCCTTTTTTTTTTTTTTTTTTTAAAGAAAAGAACTTAATTTAGCCTCACTCCAATTTCCTTCTGAAGATAAAGTATTCTGTTAGCAGATTCAGTGGACTAGGACAATCAGCAATAATGTATAGAAAAAAACTGGAATTTGAAATGAAAAAAAGTGCAACTTCTCAAAACTGAATTCCTTAAATATAAGTCTAACAAACATACATTCAGAAAACAGTGAAACATAGTCAAGAGAAATCAAAGAAAACAATTAAAAAGATTTGTTATCAAGAATAATACACGTAATATTCTTAAGATGGCAATTCTTTCTAACTTGATTTGTAGAATCAATGGACTCCCAATAAAATTCCCATAAAAGATATTTACAAACAGTTGCTAAGCCTGGACTAGATGGCAGAAGACTAAAACAAGGGTAAAGAATGAGCACCTTCAGATGCAGAGACCCTCTTAGGAACAACAGACTCAAAAGGAGAGCAACTGGAGGGTGATGCACAGAAGGTTTGGGAAGACCATTTAGGTCACTCAGAATAGATCCAGGTCTGAATGTAAGCAGGTAAGTGCTTGCAGAGGCTCCCACTCAGGTCTGTGCATGGAGATTCTTTCACAAACAAGGTATGTTAAGTGAGGTTTTCATGGTTTCTGGTTGTCTCTAGTCTTCTCTTCCATTTTGCCTTGTCATTGTTAAATGAGTGCATCAGTGAGGCAGCAATGATGGCAGGTATGGATGTCATTTATGGGACGGAATGCCTACCTCTCCTCCACTGAAGCCAGGAGGAGTGGCACCATCCCAACACGGTCATTTTTCTGTGGGCATAATCGTCAGTCACTGGGGAATGATTAGATGTTTTTATGATGGGAGAGGACAGTTTTTTATCTGATCCAGTCAATTACTGATGTGTATTTTCTTTTGGTGTCCAGTATGCCTCAGGAAATACTGCTGTCTGTGAGCTTCTGAATATTTTATCACCACCAGGAAATGTTGCACAGCACTCCTTCCAACCAAGGAATTTCTCTCCAAATGGAAAAGGAAAATCAATAGTAACACATAGTAACGATGATTCCATCATGCCTCATTACTCGAGGAAAGAAGACTTTAAAGACTGGTTTCCTAAGCGCTTTACTCTGCCACCAGCTGCAGGGCAGTCCCTTCTGAGGTTGATGTGCAGATTGCAGGGTGTGATATAGTAATGGATCCAGTTAACAGCTTTATACTCTTTCTCGTTATTGAAGTGTCCTGCTAGTCATTTTGGGTCTTTCATGACTCTAACCAGCCTTTCTAAGCAGAAAATGTTGTCATTATATTGTCTAGGAGGATCAGTTCTGATGAGGAGGGAAAGTAGGTACATTGTACAGTAAAGGCTGAGTTGCAGGTAAGTTGATGCTGTGTTTTATCTTTCCTCAAGGTAAGAAAACTTCTACAGCCTCAACCTTTTGGAATTTCAAGATCCCGAATCCCTCATCATTTTTTCAACTGTCAAACTGGTATGAGAAGAAGAAAAGTCTGGAACTAGTGACATACATTGAGGCAAGTAAGAAGCCTTGGGACAAACCACAAGCTAAGCTCTGTGCAGCACACCTCTGTTAGCTGCTCGTCACCATCTGTAGATGTTTCCAGAATCTATGGACATGCAATGTTTTATGATGGTGAAATTTATCATTAGTCCAAGTGATATAGAAAGGTGAATAGTATATAAATGGGTTATCATAAATTGGGTTTGGGAAGGGAATATGCATGTTAATAATTATAGATGCTTGACATTTTAAATAATGCGCAAGGTACATTTGGTAATATACATATAGGAAGAATGATGCGTGAGGCAGTGAAATGGTAGAATGTTAAAGATGGAAGTCATGACGTAATTAAATGTCAACTTCTCCTTCTAGCTAATTTTCTCAGTGGCTTACAAAGTACAGCTGAGAAAGGTTAGGGGTCGACAGTTCAGTTTGGGTCTTCTGAGTGCATGGTACCTACAGAACATTCAGTTGGGGCACAAATGCAGAATTGGGCCAGTGTGTCTGTGATTTAGAGGAGAGGTTGCATTGGAGACAGAAACTGAAAACCCTTGCTGTGTAAATATATCTACCTGTGCTGATGGAAGTATCCAGGGAACACACGTAAAATGAGAAAAGGCGCAGGGTGCAACTTTGGAGAATGGAGGCTGAAAGGACTAGAAAAAATGAAGGGTGCACAAAAGTAAGAGTGCTAATTTAAATGCTGCCACAGAAACAGCAAGAAAGATGTTTCAAGAAAGGAACAGGAGCATTAGGTCCCACCACTTCAGGTCCAGTGCAGTCCATATACATCCTAAGCTCCCAGGTTTGTGCCCTGGTATTGTGGAGAACTACCATGATGAGCAATTAACTGAATAAAATGAAAACATAATGGATACAATGCTTGCTTGGCTATTGCCCCATAGCCTGTGTGCACCTTTCCTTGAAAAAAAAAAAGGGGGAGGAAGAGGGGAAATGGGCTCAGACCCAACAGAAAAAATGGTCAGGAGGCCACTGGTGCCCTAGACAGAGAGTACTACAGAATGAAAGGTACTGTAACTGATACTGGGACATGGGTAACAAAACAAAGATGACATTTTAAGTAAGTTTATCTATGAAGGGAAGGAACGAAACAGAGAGAGAGTGCAGAAAAAGAGTGTATAGGAGAGTCATAGGATGATTCAGATTTTCCTTGACTTGCAGAATTCTTGTTGCTGTAAATAATGACATGTGCTCATTAATTGAATGCAAAATGGTATTTATTTTTCAGGTCTGACAAGACAAAATGCTTCAGGATTTATGACTGTTTGTCACTTTAAAAATAAATAGCTGGCCTGTTGCAACTAGAAAGATAATATTAACATTAAACAGCAATTTGAGTCACAGATTGGTGGCACTTGTCTGAGCAGGAGCAGGCAGTGATGTGTCTGTATCTGTAAGTGCTGGTGCTGCCGTCAGGGCAGTCAAGAGTGATTTCTCTGAACTCATAGCTTTCTTCTCGGCAGCAAAGGCAAGAGTTTTCCAACTGAAGGATATCATAATTGTACCTAAAAGGAAATGCAGGAATACTTTAGAAATGTCTTCTGAAAGAAACTGACACCAGTGAGCAAATGCTAATTGTCTAAGTGTCTAAGCTTATCTTTTCTATACCTTGCATATCCCCTCTCATTATAAATTTCTGATGTCGGTCAGTGATAATTGGTATATAAGATCAAAGAAAGAAAAATCCAAAGGGTATACATTTAATTGCAAATGTTGAGTATTATGGTACATTAATGAAAGAAACAGATTTTAAAATACACGCCTTAATACTACAGTGCTCTCCATACATCAGTCTATACATGGAAGTGTGCATAAAGAGATATCGTGATCCTTTAAAAAGACTTTTAAGCAAGAGTAGCTAGGTATTCTCTGTATTTACTGTAGGAAAATAAAAACATTTGTCATAAGTGAGGTATGTTTGATAGTTTTTAGAAAATTACTTCAAAATGATTCCTCATCACTTAAAATGTTTGTTTTACTTCTCAGATCTTAATATTTTAGGCTTCTGTTTTATTAGGTCCTGATCATGTGAAATCATCATGTAGTATTTTAGAAGTTTAATTTTCTCCACCATGTTAGAAAATTAGTACACAGTACATATTCAAAGGAAAACTCACTTGATGGTCTTTTTGCAGTCCCCTGCACATTTTGTCATCTCAATTCTTTTCTTGCAACCATTGTATTTAATAGTCACATTCACAAGTGAAGATTTGCAAGTGGTCTTACCTAAAACAAAGGGATAACAGAGTCAGAAATGAGGTTTATATTAACAATCACTAAACCTCAGTCTTCTTATTCATAAAACAGAGAAGAACAACAATGACTTCATAATGTTGTTGAAGGTATTAACTATCTCAGAACTCAACACAGGGCACAACAGACACTATCTCATTACTATGATGACTGCTGTCCTAGAAGAGGGAGAGAGGAGGAGGATGAAGAGAGAGAGGGGAGGGAAGATGGAAAGAGATGCATTGATTATGATGTCCATTTTCTCACTACTGCTCATTCTTATGCTCCAACATAACAACTTACAACCACCTGCTGATGTTAGAGAGAAAACGATATTTTTTTCCATGAAAACTAAAAAATTTTCCCTTGTAAACACTACTGACTTTTACCGGGAAGAATCAATATGAATAAGTAACTTAATACATGATATTACATATTATATTGTTAGTTCATGTAAGCTTAGGTTACTCGTGTTAGAAATACAAGAGACTATAATGATCCGCCATTTTGTTTCAAAGAAACACATCTGTAAAGAGTTTGTCTTTCACATGTGGAAGCGGTGGTTACTTACATGTATAGCAACATTTTTTTGAATCATATACTCTGTCTTCCTATAAGGGTAAGAAAAGGAAAAAAGGCTGAAAACCTCTTTATTTTGCTGTAAATAATACAACATTTCTGGATTTATTGAGATAGCCTCACAAGCGGGGAGATGAGCATGCTGTGTACAATGTACAAAGAGTTAACAGGACTGCATATTTAGACTAAAGCACTTCAACAGTGGGTAGCAAGGGGAAACCAATACTTAAACTAAATTTTTCACAAAATGAAAAACATTATTTTTCACTTACTTTAATTGAAAAATGCTTTAATAATGATGTTACTACTAGACAATGTAAGTTTCTCACAGATACCATTTTATCTGACACTTAGCTATAATCTCAAACCCATCAGATTCCCAAAGGAAAAACTCAAATGTTAACATCTGAGTTCAAATTCTAGAAAAAAACTTTAAACTATATCATCAGTTATACTTTATAACAATTATAAACTATCAAATATATAAACTGTATCATCAATTATATAAAAATAATTAAAGCTTACATTTTCTTTAATGACAGAAATGTAAGCATTCATTAATAGGAAACCCTCACCATATTGGGGGCATGAGATGCCCCCAGAGGAAGGTCTGAACACGTGTATATCTTTATCTGGACACATATGATTATGTGAAAAATTTATAGTTTTATAGAAAATGATGAACCTAAGTCCACTAGTCATGGAATAAGTAATTGTTGTTGTTTAAAAATATCAAAATACTATCTAACTTACTTCTTCTAGAACAGTATTAGAGTTTTCTAAAGCCTGAACACACACACACACACATACACACACGCATCCATGTCTTTGAAATGTAAACTATACTTGGCAATGAAAGAGACATCTGGAATGGAATCAATAAAAGATTTCTGTCTGCTGGTCATTTTTGCCCAGTGAGAAAGAAGAGAAGCCGGGTTTGAGCCAGCCCTGCGAGTGCGTTGTCACGGGAGTGGTGCCTGACCTGTGCACACCAGCTCTGCTTGGGGCAGTCCTGGACCACGGCTGTGAACCCAGAGCTGCTGCACGAGTAGGACAGACACGGGTTGCTGGGGTCATGGAATGTGGCTCCAACCTGGGGGACAGGGAGGGGAGAAAACAAAGTGATGACTTGGCTTGACTGCTTTTGAGGTTGACCATAAAATCTGTAAAATATTTTTTCATATTCAGAATGTTTAGTGAATTTCCAGAGGCACTTTATACCATGAAGCTAATGTTTTGTTTTTTTAAAGGGAAGGTGCAGGCAAGAATGAAGGTGAATAGGGAGGCAGGCAGAATAGAGGAGGAAGCAGCATTTTAATTTTACTTCTATTTAGTTGTGCATACTGGTTGCTTCCCTTTGGACCTGGGACTCGAACCCAGAGGTGACTGACCTAACCATTGCTCCACCAGGGCATGCCCATTAAGTTAATGTTTAAGAAAAAGTGAATTGAAGTGTTTCACTAAGAGCACAGAATGTGCCAATTCTTAACAGGCATATAAGATTCACTTACAATTACTCCACTATATTTTTCAAGGATTTTCAAGAAAAGCTATTTTATGGTGAGCAGTTGACTGTTTTATAGTTTAAGTTGCTATGCTTGAAATTTGAGGGGAAGCAAATAAGAAATATTTGTGGGAAAGTGGTACAATAAAGATTTACCAGATTAGAATAAATGAGAAATCTCATAAGCCATCCTCATTCTCTTTGCTTGTGTTTGTCTACCTTTTTTTTTTTTTTTTTTTTAAAGGAAAGGCACAGGCAGGCAAGAAGGTGAGCAGAGGCAGGAAGAGAGAGGAGGAAGAAGCACTTTGTTTTATTGTAGCTGTTCATCTTGGTCGTTCCCCCAGATTCTGGGACATGAGCCTGAACCTGGGCCCTTAGGCTGTGGACTGTAGAGTGCACGAATGTTCCTATGCTTTTAAAGTACCCTAGATTGCTTTATAATTCATTTTTGTTTAACGTTAACACAGCAGTTTTATAGACTACTTGGGGCCTAAAACCACAAGATTTCTGGTTAAGTGGAATTTTATGATTTCAATTGTTTTACATATAAAAGATTAAAGGTAAAACATCTCCTTTGTCTTTTAAATATCGTAATTTTGTTTAAAAACTGTCAGACCCTCAAGTCAGATCACCTTTGAAAACTGAAAATTAGGAAGTCCACATGGAATTTGAGTCTGATGAGTGAATTATCAAATTAAAGTTTTATGGGCTCTACTTTATTTCCTAACATCCTACATATATTTTATTTAATTTTTAAAGTATTTAGTAATACTAACTCAAGAGTATAAATATCCATTTGAGGATCATCTGATTTGTAGAACTTTTTCTAAAGTTTAATTATTTTCAAAATTGCCCAGCTTTGGTTGTCAAATCCAGTCCCGAGTACACTTGTGAGGTTACATCCACAACAAGGGATTCTAGTCCTTCGGGTTTTCTTATCTGATCTCTGACACGTCTGATTTTTCTGATTAGGATCACAGTTTAACTCTCTTTGTTGACTGGAAGATTTTAAAGGCTGTCTTGTTCATCTGGTGAGGCCAAAGGGAAGTTCAGAAGCTCTACTCTTGGTAGTTAATGATCAAGTATTTCCCCCCATCAGCGAGCCATGCCAAGAAATATCATCTTTTGAGATAAATATGGGAAACACGGACAGGTTATACTCCACCATGACCTCTAATTTTTACATATTTTAAGCATAAAGAGCCTGCATTAATTCATAGTTATATTAATAAAAATATTTTCAAGTAGAAATGAACTTACCTCATAGTCGGTATTGTTAAAAAAACAAGTTCTTGGTTCTGAAAAATAAACACATGATTTTTATCCTCCAATAAACATCACAATTAATTTGTATTTGCAAAACAGAAAATGCATATAAGATTAGATTGAGCAACCAATTACAATGTTTCTTCCCATAACGCCCTCATTCTGCTCTTCATCAGCTCATTATATTCATAACTATTCATTCTGGGTTTCCCCTACTCCAAAGAGGTTCAGATATAAGAGGGCAAATGCTGACTCTTAGGCGTCACATTCTTCTAGCTGGTGTTTGACACATATTAGCAGCTCAGTAAGTGTCCCTTAGATGTGTGTGTAGCAAACAGCTATTCAGTTCAGCTTAATACTGCATCGTGGCTGCATACCACAGAATCCGATTTCACAGCAGCTGTCGTTAGACTTGACCCTCACGAGCCGCTCTCCGGGTCCGCAGGTGGGTGGAGACGGGCACTCCCTGGGCCTACAGTCCACAGACTGTGCGCCAGTGCAAGTGCAGTGGTGGCAATTGGACGTCCAAGTGTCTCCAGGCTGTAGAACCACAAAACAAGTTCAGACTTCTAGTCGAATGCACAGATGACAGCAAATTTGATTTAAAAGAGAGAAAAATGTGTACTTACAGATTTCTTTTCTCCCAGTGGACCGTGACAAACTGTGAACATGAAATGATAAATGGCAATGAAATCTGGCACAATAAAAACATCTGTTATTGTAGAGAACCACCAGTTACCTGTCATTGGCAGTAGGTTTTCAGACACAGAACTCTAAGGACTTTATGGTGCTGTAAGGGAGATAAGTCACATCCACCAACTTTGAACAAACTGCCCCTGACAGGCTTGCATGTGTCTTTGTCTCTTCCTTTTACAACCCCCAGCAAAGACCAATTCCTGATTTCTCCTGGAAGTGGTCCATAAATCTAAGGCCACTGCTTTACTTATTGTTTCATAGTTTAACTTCTGCCTCCATAATCCTACAAATCACCAAGATATCCTAATTACCCGTCCCAAGAGTCCTTTCTCAGTTCTTCAAGTTTCCTGCTATCGTTCCCTGACACCATACTCTCATCTTCTTGAAAACGCTCTCCTTTCTCCAGATCCAATACTCTGAAATTCCTGTCCTTCTTAGCCACTTTCTCCTCCTTCCTATTTCGTCACTATTGTTTCTTCAGCTGATTTCCTCGTCTTCCCAGTGTCCACTGGACGCTCACATTCCTGGTGACTCCAGTCCAGACACCTCTCGTGAGCTGTGGCCCCAGGTCCTCGTCTATTCAGCAGCATCCAGCAGACCTATAAGGACTCCACACTCAATGTGTATAAGACAGATGGTGCCATCTTGCCCCTGAAACCAGCTTCTTATCTAAACTGGCTCCTTCTTGCTCAAGACCTCCGTAGTCTTTAATTATGGAAGTTTAACACTTACGAATCTTATAACGTTGTAAAATACATACCTTATTCTAGCTTTGTAGCCTCTGAGTTCTGCCATAATGTGGATCCAATCTAACTTTTCAACCTTGCCCCACTTCCCTCATTTACATACACTGGACTAGCACACACACTGCTCTCAAATCCTGATTCTATAAGGAAATACCCGAGGATTCCTCCAAAACTACAATCTATGCAAATTATGTGACATTCAACATATATTCTCCGTTAACACATATTTCACATTCTTTCCTGTAAAATTTATTTTCAGCCTTATCTGAAAATTGCCTATGTTTCCTTGAAAATAACCCTTCTCCCACTATAGTGTAAGGCCAGAGGATGGTTTTGAGGGGTAGCTTTCGTCATTATCTACAAAGCACATTACACTGAGAACTCCTCTAGGATGACTGAACTCCGACTAACCTGAATGTTTCTTAGTACAATTCAGTCCTCAGAAAATGCTGAAATTATCTGGTTAAAAAATTCTATCAGGTGTGTCCTGATGGTCTAGCTCACTGGGCACAGTCCACATATATCCCAAGGTCTCGAGTTCAAGACCCAAAGCTGGGGAAACAACCAAATATAATAAATAAAATACTTCTTCCTTTTCTTGCCTGCCCACCTACCTGCCTTTGTTCCTGCCTGCACCTCTTCTTAGAAAAATCCAATTCTACCAAGAGACAATATTTTGACCAAAGTATCATATGATTGTGTGAGACTTTATTTAGTAAGTGAAGTGCATTTTCATCTAAGTAACATGATGCATTTGTTTGGTTTGGATTTATCGGCTCGTGTGTGATAAAACATTGTTGAATAAAGGCTACTTCAAGTTCCCCTATTCTATAATATTTCCATTGACTGCTGGATTTGATCCGGGCGACATCTAGATGGGCTTGTAGGAAGGGCCATCCGAGCAGAAGCCTTGCTTCTGTGGTGGGTATTCTTAACTGGTGGTGTTCTTACCTGGTGGTGTTCTTACCTGGAGGTGGCGGAGGTGTGACGACACATCCTGCTGAAACAGAACTTGAGTTAGTCTGGGAAGCTGAGGGAAGTGTCACTATCTTTACAGGATTCCTTATTCTACGGGTAGAGTTGACTGTTTTACTGGAGATCATTGCTACGGGGCTAATCTTTCAAACAGGCATATTCCCGTTGCCTCCCTTTCTGCTCCTCCTGGCATTTGAAAGGACACCCTTCCAAACCTTTCAGAGTGTTTTCTCTGGTCTCTAACTGTGGTGAGTTGGAAATACGAGACTCAAAAGGAGAAATGAGAGACAAATTTCTCTTACTTCTAAGTGTTCTTGAAAGACAGTTCTGATAAGTTAGGACAATCAAATAAAGGAAATAATTCAGATTAGGAAAAATATAAGGATTATTAGTTATCTGATTTTTATCCGTTGAGAATTTTTATTTTCTTTTTGTCTTCTTGAAATATTCCTGTCTTGCTCTGTTTCCACCCAGTGCTTTATGCTGGTCATATACACGTCACGCATATTTATCAGCCCAACAATCTATGCTTAAATTTCATATTCTATTTCCAAACTGCTAGACATCAGATTAATATTTTTATTATACCTACTAAGCAAAAAGCTGATATAGGAACCACTGAATATTTGAAAGGAACTTAAAATTTCGATATTCTTAGGAACCCCAACAGCGAATTGATAACCTATTAATGTGAACATTTATTATACTATATAATGATTAATAACATCTAATTAGTAACTCAACAATGAAACCCCACATTGATGTCCAAGTAATTTCTCAAAGACACCTTTCTGATCATATCACTCTCATAAAATCCTTAAGGAAATCCCATTTTAGTTTGGAAATAAGAATCTTCCTGAAATTTCCTCTACTGACCTTTCCAATCTCATCTCTTCCCTGACTCTCGTAAGTCATCACCATATCTGCTGATTCCAGAACTCACCCATGCCTCTCACATCTCTATTTTTAAAAGATTCTTTGACAAGAATTCCCACCCTGATTAATATGAAACTCAATGACCTGATCTGATGCCTTCACTCAACTGACCACCTAATAAGCAGAAATTAACACTCTGTCCTCCCCACAACCCTGAACAATTATTGTACATATTTGGGGCTGGTATTAAATATAGTCACGATAGCATCTGTGCCCATAATAATCTCTTCCCACACACAAAATTATCAAGTGGCAAAGGCTGTCTTCTACGGATGTTTTTACTCTTAGTGTCTGTTAGATTCTAATGCATGTAAGGTATTGTATAAAAACACTAGTGGAAAAAGTAACAAAGAAATTAGGCCTTTTCACATTCTGACCTGTTTTATTTTCAGTTTCTTGATCTTCTGCTGTTACTACAGTGGCTCCTGAGGAGAAATGAAAGGATGGCACTGTTACCTTCTTCATTAGATAACCCTTACAGTATTGTCTCTGTATACACGTGATTGCAAGCCTCCATAGACGCAGAAAGCTCTGCGTGGAAAACCACTCATCCAGTTCATTTGGGGTGTCTCATCTTACCTGGGGTCATTTTGAGATTTGCTGTGCTTCTGTTTGCTACTGAGGTGGAAGCCATAGAAGGAAATATAAAGGGACTAGCACATTCCACCGCCCATTCCCGAGATGCCAAGCTGCATAACCCAGTCTTTAGGAGAGGAGAGCTGGTAAAAGCCTTACCTCCAAGCCCCTAAGAAAACATTCTAGCTAACCTTCGAAGTCAAGGGAACTGCATAAACTTCCTGGCCTCTCTCCCCACTTTTCTCTCCCGCCAGCTCCATTCCTGAGCTTACACGCAGCACAACAGCACTCAGCTGTCTGTGTTCCAGATCCAGGGGTTCCCTCGACCCTGGTGGATGCAGTGACTATGGAGGGAGGAACCCAAGTGGTGGCCCGGGGATGGGAGAAGGTAGAGGCTAACTTCAGATATGTGCTCCTGAGAAGTTGCCAAGCGAGGCCTACTTAGTATTCTTTGACTTACCTGTGGAGGAAATCCCAGGAGCAATGGTTGTTTCAGATGCTTCCGTGGAGCTACCTAAAAGAAACAGTAACAGAAGGATGAACTTTTTCTGGTCTGAGAGAATGTCCTGAGACATCTTGTCTTTTCATGGTCCCTGGACAGTCTTCATGCACCTCCTAAGGCTCGTGCATGCTCCCACAAGGCGATAGAGCATCTCCTACCTCAACAACTCCTTACAGAACTGAACTTAATACTTTGCGATGACCCTGGTAAGTCTCCTTGCGAGGTGCTCTTCTCTAAACGATAAGAACTTTCCCCACACTGAATTCTCTAAGTTCCTAGAAATTGGGTTCCTGGTTCTCTATTAGTTTGCAAGGAGAGAAGATAGAGCTAGGGAAAACACAGAGAAGACATCTGTGTTGACCAAGATGGCCTTACTCCTCAGTTGGAACAAACTTTAGATAGGTTTCCTCCAGACTTCAAGTCCCTGGACTTCCATTTACTTGGAAAACTTGTAACCCTAAGCCTCTAACTGTTTGAGATGTAAATCTTCTCACAGTTCTGGCCACTTTTAAAATTCAGAAATTTCTTTCTGGAAGACCTGGGAGCCACCCCCTTGAAAAGTAATGGGTAAGGAAAGTAGCCCCCCATTCCTATATCTGTGGGACAGCAGGGACCTAACTTCATTCTATAAGCACCAACCAGTAAACCAGATGACCTGACCACAAGACCAAACTCCCCCCACTAATTCCCATGGATACTTTCTGCTCATTCTCCCAGCACTTTAAAGATGTGTCTTACTGTTTTCTACCCTGTGGCAAACTAAAGTCTTCTGGGTGAGACGGGTGTCTTCTTCATTTTTGCCAATTTTTATCTGCAGTAGTGGGTCCCTGGAGTTAGGCTGATGGCTTCAGAAGTTTTTTAAAAAAATGTAAAGGATTAAGAATCTTGATGTTTTAGTTGTTCTAAGATATTTATTCCTTCTCATTTCAAAGTTTTATAACTCTAAGTCTAAACCCTCTAAAAACCAAAATGTAGTCAAAGGAACAGTTCCTTGCAAATTCTGGTTGATCTTGTGTGAGCTGAGATGCTGAATCCCTGATTAGAAGAGTGTGAACTCCTGGGTCACATCCCACTGCTCCAATACGCCGCCTCAGGCTAAGTCAAGCCCATATTGGCAAGTGCTAAGTTCAAATTTCTCCCCTTGCCAGATGCTTTGGCCTTCCCTCTAAAGTCTGAAGAACACAGCATGCTCACCCCAAGTGAACCCTGAGGTGCAACATCGTTGGTAAGAAAACACAGAGAAGTCTGTCTCCTGAGCTGCTTCCCTGGACTCAGCTGCACTTTTCATTCCCCAGCAGTACCAGACACCTCAGAGCATTTTAAACTCAAATGGTGAAAAGTAGATTTCATCTCCTATCAGTTGTCATTTCCCCAATCCAGTATATTTCCAAATTTGAGGAATGCCCTGGTCATCCACTCAGACAGGCACCCAACTCATGAATTAGAATTCACCCAGACTTCTTTTCCTTCCTTCCCTTTCGTCACAAATGATTTGCTCTGAATTGTCAGCACATTGGCTATTCCTTCTGTCCCCAATTTTCTACATAATTGCCTTGTCAGTCTCTGATACATCTCATTTGGAATGCTTTCACCCTGGTTGGCATGCTCCTTCTTTAGTCATTTTCATGACAACTGCTAACTTATATCCGGTTAATCTCCAGGAAAGCAAATGTATACTTGGGATCCAACTTAGCCCACACCTTTGGTTGTTTCTCTTTGCCGGTTTCTCTTTGCCCAGAGAATCATATTCTAACTTTTTTGGGTCACAGCTGAACACTATGTTCTGATAATTTCATCATGGAATACAAAATTGATATGTGATCACTTTCCCCCATCACTTCTGCCACCACCTAGATTCCTCTCATTTATGGAACTTCCCACCAGTGGGTGATGTCCACAGACTGCTAGGTTATGAGGATTTCCTGAACTATTTTAGACCCCGTGCTGTTTAATAGAATAGAGAAAATATTTATTTCCTTGAGTAAACAAATATCTTGATGTAAGATTCCCAAAATGCCCTAAGTTTATTTGAAGCATCTTCATTTACCCAGACAGTTCTCGGTGATTGATGGGATAGCTGACATATTTTACCAGAAAAGAACCTTGTTCCCATGAAGGCATCTAGAGCTGGGAAGTTATATCCCAATAAAGATGCATCTGATAGGATCATTAGTCCAGGGAATTCTGGAACATGACAAAGACCGCAATGGATGAAGAATAGTCTTCAAGTAAAGGCTTCTTCTCTCCTGATGGTAGCCAAGCACCACAAGTATTCAGTGGAATTCTAACAATTCCGCTCCAGCCTGACAGGTGGATTTGTATTTCACTCCCTGTGATGTCACTACTTACCCACAAAGTTGTACCTCCTAGGAGTAAAACACAGAGACTTAAAGTGATTTTAAATAATTTTGAAATCTGGAAATGTTTTGTATTGTAATACTAGAAGAAAGAGCCCCAAAGAAGTCCTCCTGCCTGAGATACTCATGAAGAACTCAAGTTGGTAAATATGATGAATCCATGTCAGAATTTCCAGGAACATGTGTGGTAAAAGAAGGTATACCAGTGGAATTTGAAATGGGAGTGAAAATGAGACTGAGACAGAACATTAGATGATGAATTAAGGAGGAAGGTCATAGCAATGGGAGCATTAGATGATGAATTAAGGAGGAAGGTCATAGCAATATCACATTTGCTCTTAGAATAGTGTGGCCTGTATAAATATATTGTTATATAGAAGTCATAAAGGAACTTCTTGAAACATCAAGAAGCAGACATCTTGTATTCCCACAGACACTGCTATTTCCTCAAACCAATATACATATCTATAGTAAAGTCTCACCCTAGAGTGCTTTTCTATGGCTTTGTGTTTTGGATGAAAGTGTTTGCTTCTGCTTATTGCTTTATTTCTGGGGACGTGGCTTCCTACTGCATTATTAAGGTCTCCTTTGGGTGTGTATATGGACATTTCAAATGGGAAACCATTTTAACTTGTTGGGACTTTAGTCATGAAGATAAACCTATGAGAAATGGCTTCATACGCAAGACAAGTATAAGCTAGATAGATTAAACCTATCTACGAACCAGGACTGGGATTTCTGGGCCCCTGGATACTCCAAAGTTGAAGCAGAGCCTGCCAGGGCAGGAAGGATAAGGGGTTGAGAGTAATACTTAGGGTCATAAAATCACACCCAGGCAGACCTGTGTGGCTCTGGCAACTGAGACAACTAAGGTACAGGCCATGTGAGAAAATCAGTCTGAAGAACAAAGGCCCCTGTCTGAGTGCCTTGACACGCTGCCTCTTCAAATGGAATCTAAAACCCTATCTTGGCCTTCTTATTCATGCATCGTCTACTACAAAATCTGAATGAAAATCACTGAGAACCTGTTAGGCTGAGAGTAAACCACTCACCAGTTGCAGCTTCAACTCCAGTTGTATTTCTGGCTTCTATGGAAGTTGTAGCCTCTGAGGAAAACAGAAGAAAGGGATAGGATGTCGTCATTGGCAGTGCTGACCTAGTTTGACCTCTCCGAGCCTGGTGAGGAGGTTAAGAGCTCTGTTTCCTTGTTGACTCACCTGTGTTCTGCTTTCCAGGTGAGACCGTGCTACCAGAAGCCATGGCAGTCGTACCTGAGAGAACAATGGGGTGGGGTTTATGCCAACCTTGTCTCTATGATAAGAGTGCATTCTAGAGGAGGATGGGAAACTGCAGAATTCTTTCTGTTGTGAAGAATCATTTTCAGGGCTAGCTGCTCCAGGTTTTCCTAGGTGATTTCTCATGTAACGTTTCATACCTGACATACATTGAGGGTGGGGGGAGGTGGGGCAACAAGTCTCAGTGGCAGCATCTCTTTCTCTTGGTTCAAGATCAGGACACAAAGTGTTTTCCTTTACTTACCTGTCTGAATGCCAGTGGCTGGGCTACGAGGTTCCTCTAGAAGAGAAAAAAATGGGGTTGATTGGCTACTAAATTTTCACGTGGATAAAGGATTGATGTCATAGAAATTTTAAGGTTTTAGAAAATGCAGATGTGTGACAAAGAAACCCAGTGACACACTGTAATGACAGTACAGTGTTGTGGTTACGAGGACAGACTTTGGAAACAGACTCAGCTGAAACCTGCTGTTGATCTGCCATGTGACCTCGGACAGGTGAGCTGGTATCTCTGAGTTACAGGTTTTCTCACCTGGGAACCCAAAAGTACTCACTGCAAAGTTAACAGTGAGACTAAGAGGAACACCAGTGAGGGAGGTGTGACGTGGTGTTGGGCTGGGAGATTTTAGGGTCAGCTGTCACTGTTGCTGGGAGAACACCTGCATTTCTTCTACCTTCTGTGGTTCTGCTGCCCACTAAGGGCACTGCAGCTTCAAAGAGGCAGGGGCATGAGATGAATAGGACTCTTTTCTTTCCTCAACAGGTCGTGGGAGACACCAACCACTGGAGTCTCCCTGAGGTGCTCTCTACCACCAGTGGGCTTCCCTGTCTGAACCCTGGGCTCATATCCTCCGGCAGTGCCCTCAGTCAGAGGAAAAGTGGTTTTCCTCTTTTTTTTGGGCGGGGGGATTGCTTCTCTGTGAGGCTTTTTCAAATGGTGGTAAATTTTTTGTGCACAATTTTATTCCCAAATCAAATAAAGATAGAAATTCCTCATCCTGTCAGTCCCCTTTCAGGACTGTCACGACGGTAATGTGCACTCCGCCCTCAGCCGGATCACCTCCCCACCACAGTCCCCTAATGTGCATCTAGTCATGTCATGTATGGACATGCCAGCGGTGGCCAAGAGGAAGGGACAGGAGTGCTGTGAGAGCAAGATGGACACGCTGTGGGGATGACTGTCTCAAGGAAGCATTCAGTGAATTGAAATAAACTGTGTTCACTGTGACCCCTGTTTACCTGAAATGAAAACATCCGGTATTGTCTCTTCATCGGCTAATATTGTGGTGATGCCTAAAAGAAGAATCAGACAAAGGAAGTTTTCTAGGTCATTTTGTTTTTCACTCTCATTGGCAGGGACCTACTTAAGTTACAGTCAGGGAAGACTTCCTGAGATGCAACTTCAAAATCCTAGAATGAATATAGCAATGTAAACAGAAGAAATAATAAAATTATCATTTAAGAAAATGGAAGAATTCGAAAGTCAAGTGACATGAGAAAATATTATTGATCTTACATGTGAATTTCTTAAAAAGCTCCCTCCCCAAGAAACTATCCTGCTAAGAAACAAAAGTAAAGTCTCATCAACTGAACGTCACATGCACAGGCACACAGGCCACCATTCTTCGCCCCTCCAGCCATCCTGCTGAGCCCGTGGAAGCTATACTTCTGGAAGGAGGAGAGAAGAAACACATAAAGTATGGGGACGTAAGAAGAAGGGAAAATATACTATGATGTTCCCACATAAGTAGACCAATGTGCAGATAATGAATGACCTCAAGTCCACAGAGGCTTTCTTCGTGTCTAATGCACCATACTGGGCCCTCTGGGGCTGCACAGAAGCCTCAGCAGTGGGACTGGAATGAGAGCCTCACCATCACAGAGGGACTCTGCCTGGTAGCAACCCGAGTCTGAGCTGAACGCACATGTCCAGGTCATATCGTTTTGCGCCGCTGTGCACGGACAACTCCAGGAGGCCCAGGCACAGAGATGGCTGTGTCCACATGGCAGCCCTCCACGCCTGCTCCAGGGTGGGTCCTGCATTCTTTCTCCATGTATCAGTCACCTCATTCATTCAAGAAATATCGGTTGAACCCTGAGGGTCTAGTGCCTAGAGGGTCATTAGTAAAGAAAAGAGATGAAAAATTTTTTCCTCAAGAAGTCTGTTTCTGCTGGCTCGCATCACAAAAGTAAAATCTTCAACTGAGAGCAGAGGAGTCGCCATCACTGCCTTACTTCCAGTGGTCCTAATTATTGAAAGCAGGAAAAAGATTCTGGGCATGTTATAACCTTGAATCAATTGCTGAGGCCACCAACCATGAAGGAATTTTGAATGTAAAGCTCAAGATAAAAAGTTAAATGGAAAGCAAAGAAGTTCACATTGGTCACCTACGTGCCTGAGACAGAACCTTCTGGGGCCTTGTGGACCCCGGCAGACTCAGAGGTAAGAGCTGCAAGGCGGCTGCTAATCTCTCAGGGAATTACCACACCTACAAGCCCTCTTCAGAAACCAGGCCCTGGAGAAGGCTGGTCCCGACACTCAGAGTGGGTGCAGCAGACCGGCCTATCCTGTTAACTCTGTTTGGGATTGATGATCGTGTCCACGCAGAGTGAGCGACTGGGACTCATTCTCCCTACGCTCATCTCGGCAGCTCTCTAAGGAAGCCTTGGCCTCTGGAAGGTTCATAAGGAAAGCAGAGGGATGTCTGGGGTGCCACCCTTGCCCCCTGAGAGGAGATAGGACGGCAATGCTCACTCACCGGTGCTGGGACCTTCGCGTGCAGCTGTTGTGCCAGAGGTTGGCCTGCTGGTACCTGCAGGCACAGAGAGGAAGACACTGTGTCTCATTTACTTTTCATTAAAAGAAGGGTAAGAGCAAAAGTGGTCTGAGTTTCTTGTAAATCCCAGAAGGCTCTTCTGGGGTCCCTCATACATCTTTCACTAGGAGCCCCCCACAGTACTAACCTCCTTACTCTGAACATTGGCAATTATCAGGGACACATTTCTACTTTCTCATGCTCACCTGTTTGATAACAGAGCCCTGCCCTGGCACCGAGGTCCGGGCTCCTGGGAAGAGCATGTGCTCTAGGTGAGCTTAGGTTGTGGACAAACATTAGCTCTCTAAAACAGGGGTCTCTGGCAAAGATTTCCATGGGGTGGAATAATCTATTTATTTTAGCCCGTTTGAATTTCTAAAAGAAATTCACAAAAAAGGGAAAACTCTAGATCTAGTTAATCTGCTGGTGGTATTTGGAAGACCAGCGGAGAGAGCCCATCCCATCTTCAGAAGCCAGTTGAACTCAATTCTGGATTTAGTCGTGCCCTTGAATCTGCAGTGTCTGTGTGTCTCTCCCTGGTCCATCACTGGGTTCCCCAGCACTCTCGGGCCCCCTAGTGCCTCCCTCCTTCCTTCTTTTCCCCACACTTCACCTCCAAATAGAAAGAACAAAGCAAACACAATAACAAAACACAATGAAAACAATTCTTAGACTGAAATAAAATGTTACTGTTTTGTTTTTTCTTTTAAGGAGGGAAGTTTCTGGTGTTATTTTTATTTATTTGATTTTGTACATTTGTACACAGTGTAGACTTTGACAGTAATTATGCCAGGGAGTCAATACAACCCTGTCATAGTTTGAGAAGGTGTAAGAATTGAAAAATCTGGCTCACCCTTGTGATCAGGCAGCTGAGATGGTTGGGTGCGGACCATGGAAAGTCTGGGGAACTAGGTTTCAGACTCAGGGCCAGAGTTGGGGGTGGCGGGGCGGGGTGGGGGGGGCGCTACCAAAACAAACAACTAGTGAAATAAAAATACTTCTTCCTTCCCTCCCTCCTGCCCTTCTCCCTCCCTTCTCCTCTTTTCAAAAAAGTAGAAGTAAAAGCTCTAACTATCAAAACCTCACTGAAGGTCATGCTTCACTAATCTGATAAACAGAGACTTCTGCTAACGTATTTTCCATTCTAGTTATTGTAACACCAATTGTTTTCAAATTCACATTTATAATCTCCTATTTTCTCACCTGTTACTTCGGTCTCTTTAGATGGTACTGATTAAAAAAAAACACAAATATATTTATAAATGTACATTTTCATTTATCTCAATTCATAAAGATTAATTTACTGGATTATTTATTTGATTTTATTAGATTGATTTATTTGTTTGGGAAAACAATCGCAGTCATTTAGATATTTATTAGTGCCCAATTGAAAAAAAGGGTAGAAATGCTATTTCAAGTCACATAAGCAGAATAAGTTTTTTAAAAGAGAGACAGAAGAAGCACCTAATTTATTTACTTATTTTTAATTTAGTTATTCCCATTGATTGTTCTCCCCTGGTCCTGGGTCTTGAACTTGGGCCCTTGGGATGTATGTGGGGCTGAAGCCCAGGTGTGCTAGACCACTAGGTCATCAGAACACACCCCCAGTATAACTTTTTGTCATTTTAATTTCAACTTACCTTCAATGAGCTCTGGGGGAGTTTTGTTATCTGAACCTAATTATGGAAAGAAAAATTCTTGTTTCCATTGAAGAATGTACTTGAATTCCATTTAAAAATTATTTCAGCTACCACAGTATATACATTTTATTAAACAGAAGTTTATTAAACAGAGCTTGTTATTTCCATAGAATTATCTTATTAATTAAAGTCAGGGCAAGAGATTTCTTGAGAGAGAAACTGTAAAATACTAAGGAATCATCTCTGAATTACATATTATTAAATTGAAAGCAAAACCATTGCCTTTGATTAAAAACTAAAGTCTTGAACTTGGAAAATGCAAAAAATAAAAATACAGTGAAATATATACTGTGTCCCAATAGTCAAACACTAGTAGACATGACATTAATTTATAATATAATTAAGATGTTCAATATATATCATGAAGCATGTCAGTTTATTTATACTTACCCTAGATTAAACAAAATATATTAAGTTTGAATCAAATTGTTGAATTGTTTTCCAGTAACCTGGTGGTAAAATCATTTTATGTAAGTTGGATTTGAAATGGCTGTTAGAATAAATCTAGCATAAATCTTTGCCAGGGGAAAAAGTGGGAGCACGCTATTCCTTAAACTAATAATGGACCATTTGTCATTAGCCTAAATTCCATTAGATGACCTGCAAACTGAGAAATCATGCTTTTCTTGAGCTCCATGTTGTGGATATGCTGTTAATCCAGAAGCTTAGATAATGCTGTATTGCAGTTTTGAATGAATCGTTTGTCCATTTAATGAGTGCTAGGGAAAAACCCCTCTAATCAGTGAATTTTATGTCAGGTCTGACCGTGACCTGCACCACCCATACCTTTCTGCAAAAAAGAAAGGCAGTGATAAAATGTTTATCAAATAAAAGTTATGTCAAATAAAAATGCCCCAGTCTTACTGTTTCAAAACAGCAAATTCAGCAGTTTGTCATTCTATAATTTAAGCTTTTAAAAAATGACCCGTTGCTGCAAGTTTTACTGAGAGAAAGGGTGAAAATGTTAAGCCTTGCAAATTTGAAACCAGCCCTTCCTGCTGGGGGAGGGGAGTGCAGCCCTGAGTGACAGGAGACTAGTCTGGGCTGGAGCCAGACTCCACCTGAACCCATGTAGGAACCTCTTGGTCAAAAGTCAAACACGGTAATTGTATTCACTCAAATAAGGAAGGAATGATGATATGTGTATGGATGGTATGGTTATTTATCTGGAGTTATTATTAATTAGTTTACCCTTTGAATTAGCTGAAGAACATGGAAGTGCAGGAGAGAATGACCCAGGTTCCTCACCAGGGGCAGCCCATGCAGGGCCCTGAGGCGAATGTGGGGACACCCTCCTGAGTGCTGGGGCTCCAGTACCTTGTGTGGGGGTGCTGCTTCCACTTCTCCCTCCGCTAGGGGTCCTAGCAGCCTCCCTGCTTATACCTCAGTGAAAGACAAATGAAAATGTTTGAATAATAAAAGATGACTTCACAAAATAGCCACCTTTTACTTGGATTACTTGACACCTCAAATTTAACTTGTTCACACTGGAAGCTGCGACCTTCCTATTATAAGTGGCCGGCTACCCTTTGACATTCCCTATTTCAGGAAGTGATGGGTCACCCTAAAAACAGAATATGTCAAAAGCTAGAAAATTACCTGTCAAGAAATCCCCATCCAAACTATCACCAAGCTCCCCACGGCTCCCCCAGCGCAGGTCTGGAAGCTTTCCATCTGCCACTGTAGTTGACACTGAACAGGGCCTCTGACCTGATTGCACCCAGAGCCCCAACAAATCTCCGCTTCCCTTCTTGCTTCATGCTGCCCATTCTCCACATTGCAACTGTACTGATCTTTTAAAATCAGGGCCTGTGTCCTGTGTTTGCCCCACACATTTAGAGAGAGTCCCCTAGCTCCTGGGAACAGATCTAACCTTGAACTTGAGCTGAGGTTGGCCAGAACTTTCCCTTCCACTGGTCCAAGCTGTGTTCTGACCATGACCTGCATCACCCATAACTCCTGTAGCCCCTACCTTAACCTCCTCCTCTGAATGAAGTTTCTGCCTTTTTTGGTATAGCAGGTAGAAGGCCACTTTAACGTCCTCCCCGTTTTCTCTGAAGGCACTTTGCTTACCAGCAAAATTACTGGCTAGAAGGAAGGTGTTGAGAGCAGGGAGGGGTCTGTTGATCAAGTCCTCTCTGCCCAAAAGCCTATCACAGTATTTGGACATAGGTGGCAATTTTTGGAATTTATTACATAAACAGATAAAAAATAAAATAGTAAAATTGGGGACAGTGCTGTTAATATAGGAAATTTCCAGCTTTGTCCTAACATATATGTTCTGATGCTATGTTATCTGATTTTCTTGTGAAGTCAAATGCAGTATATCAGAGATTCCAGATAATATTTGTTCTACAGTGGGTGCTTCTGTAGCCTCCAGGAAACAATCAATGAATCACAGCATAGGGCACTGCCAACACTATTGCTTTTCCAGAGCTTTCTAAAGCAAATAGTGGGCCAAATGCAGGTCAAAAGCAGCTCCACAGGGTCTTCAGCAGCAAGGTCATGTAAAAGCAGTGGCAGCTGAATCTTTCATCCATATACAGTTCCCTGTGGTTCTATGTGCTGGCTGTTATTCAGATGGAACATCAAGGCTCACCTAATGTTCCAGGAGTCCTAACTCCTTCTGGAATGCTGCTCCTTTCAACTTCAGCAGAAGGGCCAGGGGACATGCCAGTCATACTTAATTGTTTTTCAGCAGGGAAAAAAGTCAGCACTAGCAATAATTCAGTGAATCATATTATCATAGTGGCAGAGTAGGTTCAGCTCATTAACTATTGAAGGCTTAGAATAAAACTGATAATGTACAAACCATAATTTTTACAAACAATTAAGGCATGCTGAATACTCAACACTGTTTCTCACAATGTGGGAGAACTGGTTTGATCTATCTCTCCTTTCTGCCATGTGGGAGGAAGGTGTCCTAGGTAAGGGATCTCTAGGCTCTGGTGCAAGGACACCTGATTTAAGGCTTGTACTTCTGGGTTTTGTCATCTGAAAGTGTGGATAAAAATAGCAAGTACCGCTTAGGTAGGTATCTGTGAAAATTAATTACTTGATACTTAGAACAGTGTCTGGCGTATAGTAAATAGTCAATAAATTTTTTTTTTAAGCTCTGTTTTCGATGTCTTCATTTAAGATGTATCTCTTGATAGAATGAGTACTGTGGTGACAGGTGATTTTCTAGTCTCCCAGAAGGTGCTAAGGACCAGATGATTTGGATCTGATTTTCTGACATCCTGACTTTCAATATGCAAATATCCATTAATAGATTTATCAGAAAAACCTTACGTTGAGCGACGGACCAGGCAAATAGCATCCCCTCACACTCACCTGATGTTCCAGGTGTGGTGACCCTGGCTGTGCTTTCACTTGCATCAGTGGTCTCTGCATACGGTTCTTCAGTTCCGCCTGATTAAAGGAGTAACTGATTACTACCTTACACGGTACATTTGAGTAAAATTAGTTCACTTACTGCCATTTAGTAGATTTCAAATTTAGATATTACAACAAATCCTGAACATCTCTTAATCCTTTCTCCCAAAGTTTTGCCTTGGTTAAATTAATATAAACTCATACCATCATTTGGGCCTCAGTTATAATTGTGTTAGATCACAGCACACTCAAGAGACATTGCCTCTTTGGGGCTGAGTTCCAGCCTGCTTCCTCTGGCTGCATCTGTGGTAGCGCCCAGTGAGCCTCAGGCTGTATGGGGTCAGTTGTTTTTTAAGTAGTAGGGATGAAAACATAGACTTATTAAGAAGTTTCAATTAATAATAAGAAATTTTCTACAAGCTCCCATCGTAATACACAAATTTGAGTTTTAAATTTAAAGGATTTATACATTTAAAGTAGGAACCTGACCAAAATTTAAATCATCTATACTAAGTAGTCTATCTTTAGGTAACTTGATTTACCTTCATGTGTTGGAATCACACTTTCTGGACCTTCAGTAGTTCTTCCTAACCAAGATGTATTCTGAGTTGATGGTCCAGATGCTGCTGATCCTCCAGAGGTCCCTGCTGCTTCCACAGATGTTCCAGTTGTCCTTGATAGTCCATTTGTTCCAGTTGCATCAGGGGAAGGTCCTGTTGTCCTTGAACTGACAAATGATGATCCAGTAGTCATTGAATCTACAACCAATTTTCTAGTTGTCCCAGATCCTACAACAGGTGTTGTAGTAGAGCCTGATCCCACAACAGATGGTCCCATGGTCCCAGATACTACAACAGAAGATCGAGTCGTCATTGATCCTTCAAGAGATGGTCCAGTGGTTCTGGATACTACAAAAGATGGCGCAGTTGAAGCAGATCCTTCAACAGATGGTCCTGTGGTCCTAGATCCTATAACAGATGATCTAGTGGTGCCCGAAACAATGATAGATGGGCCCGAGGTTCCTGATCCTACAACAGATGGTGCAGTTGATCCTGATTCTTCAACATATAATCCAGTGGTGCCTGATCCTATAACAGATGATATAGTGGTGGCTAAACCTATTACAGATGGGCTGGTGCTCCCTGAAACCACAACAGATGGTGCACTTGATCCTGATTCCACAACAGATGATCTGCTGGTGCCTGAACCTATAACTGATGGGCCTGTGGTCCCTGATCCTACAACAGCAGGTGCACTTGTTCCTGATTCCACAACAGATGATTTAGTGGTGCCAGAACCGATAACAGATGGGCCTGTGGTCCCTGATCCCACAACAGATGATCCGCTGGTGCCTGAACCTATAATTGATGGGCCTGTGGTCCCTGATCCTACAACAGCAGGTGCACTTGTGCCTGATGCTTCAACAGATGATTTAGTGGTGCCAGAACCTATAACAGATGGGCCTGTGGTCCCTGATCCCACAACAGATGATCTGCTGGTGCCTGAACCTATAACAGATGGGCCTGTGGTCCCTGATTCCACAACAGATGATCTGCTGGTGCCTGAACCTATAATTGATGTGCCTGTGGTCCCTGATCCTACAACAGCAGGTGCACTTGTGCCTGATCCTTCAACAGATGATTTAGTGGTGCCAGAACCTATAAAAGATGGACCTGTAGTAACT
>RJWH01005149.1:54924-84524 GCA_004363575.1 Solenodon paradoxus | reverse complement strand
AGCCAACATGTTTGTGGTTAATGAAAAGTAAGGTGAGAAAAGGATGTGTCTCCTCTCTGACTATGAGAAGTCATGCTAATCCATACAATCACTTCCAGAACCAGGGACACCCTTTCTAAAAGCAAACACAGAGCAGGAGTTTCAGGCATTGGTGTTTCATGTCTTGGGTGTCACCTATTGAATAATCTGACAGCTGAGGGTTCCCAAAGCCTCAACTCACTCACAAATTTCATGGCTCCCCTCAATGTCCACCTCTCACTCGGCAACTCTGGTGATACTGTAGGACAGATTAAGCTCTTAGTTCTCCCCAGTCAAAGGTCAGAAGATTCTTTTAGGACTAGAAGACTTATCAACAACAAAAATATAAATTGATAGATGCGTGATTCTGCAGACTCCACTGATCTGCTGTATCAAAGCCAGGAATTCTCAATAGGAACCGGAAATAAACCGAAGAGCATGCATATTTTGAAAATATAGCAAGATTAATCTAATCCTCACATTGAACTTTATATCCAGGTATTACCAAGTTTCCCTTATTAATTTCCTAATTCAAAAAAAGCCCAGATAAGTAACATGACCTGCAGAAATTCACATAGGTGACAGTCATGCCACAAACTACTTATATCCTCCTTCATCGATCTCAAACCTTTGACCCTGAGAGTAGCTTAGAGCAACCTTCATCCATCACTGAGAACCAGGACTTGAGAGAACTACCTTCCTTCACATGTCTGTCAGCCTGCTGGGGCTTCCATAATGAAAGATCACAGATCACATGGCGTAAAGAAAAGAAATTTATTTTCTCACCATTATGGAGGCTGGAAGTTCAAGATCAAGGTTCTAGCAGAACCGGTTTCTCTTAACTTCCCTCTCCTTAGATGACAGGTGGCCAATTTCTTGCATGCTTTGCTCTGTGCACATGCCTCGCTAACATCTCTTTCTGTTTTTATAAGGACACTCATCCTAGTGGAGTAGAGACCCATTCTTAGGACATTGTTTAGCTTTTATTACCTTGCCACGGGTCCTATCTCCAAATGCAGTCACCTGAGACCTAGCTTCATCACAGGAATTTTGAAGAAACACAATGCAATCCATATCAGTATGAAAACTTTGTGACAACTGTGTACAAATAAATGTTTATTGCCACGTCACCTTCTATCCATGAAATTTAATTTCAGTCCTTCCTTCCCCTATCCCATGCCACACAAACTTTCCTCCACTCTTCTACAGCCATCACTGCTGCTTCTACATCCCTCCCACTCTTCTCCTGCCCTCCAGTACCCTGCCCGCTCCATTCTTCTACAGGATCATGGAGGTGCCTGTGTCTTCTGCATATCTTTTTCCTATATGGGTTCTATGCTCCCTGGCATCCCTATTTGTTCTGCACGATCAGGTACCAAATCTTCTGCTTCCGTTGGAACCCAAGAACAGACACAATTGTCTGGGCACACAGTGAGCACTTGTACCTAAAGCACTTTGCACCCTGTTTAATGACATGACATGAAATGACAGTAAATGTCACCGCATTCCAAAAATGTTGACTGAGTGACTACCAAGGGACAGGAACAGAGTCACCTCACCCTCCTTGCTGTCCCCTTTTTTAGTCTTTTCCAAACACCATGGAAAAGGTCTTGCTCCCTGCTTCTGTTAGACTGTTCTATTTTCTACCCTTACACTCTAGGCAGTGAGAAACTCAAATACGAATAAAGGGCATTTATCTCACTCTGAGAGGCTGAGGTTTTTTTCTACTGCTGCTCTGGGGCTCTCATTCTCCCAACCAAACAGCTCAATAGGGGGAAAAATGAAATTAAGAAGAAGGGGCAGGGGAAGGGGCAAACAGAATTAAAAAAGGAAGGAATGGAGGTGGAAGGGAAAGTGGAACCAATGTTACAGCAGTCCCAGCTGCTCTCCATGCTGAGAATAGGAAGGGAGCTACATTTTGCAAAGCACCTGCAAATATAACCTTTCTCTGGACAAGGACCCTAATGAGAACTGAAAGAGGAGTGAATCCTTTTCCATTCTCATGATCATATTAAAAGTGTAACTTAATCATCTGGCTCCTCATCAGCCTAAGAACCAGGGCAGCAATTGCCTCGTGGTTTATTTTTATCCCTGATATCATCTCCCAGATCCCAGAGGGAGCCCAGACTGGCTTATTTAAGAGCACACAACATTGCTGTGAAACTCGTGTGTGCCTGAGGGACCCTTCCTATCTGTTGGAGGGAAGAGAGAACCTAAGCTGAACTCCGGGCTCTCTGGCCCACATCTTCTTGCCATCGGTTTCACAGTAGCAGTAAACTAGAGAAGCATCTTCATGACACTCCAAGTCCATGAGCGCAATGAGCAATTGCACTGGGGCCAGAGAGGTTATCTGTCAACAGCTAACAATATTTAGTAAACACAGGACATTGCATTAGGGGCAATGGCCTTTATCCACAGAGATGACATAATCCATGCTTTCAGGAGCTCCGTGATCCTGAATAAGGTTCATTTAGTGAAGTATTAGCTTTTATTGCTGTCTAACAAATGACCATAAATATTGTGGCTTAAAACGACACCCATTTATGAGTTCAGAGTTCTGTAGGTCAGAAGTGCAGCATGGTGTGACTGCAATCTCTGCTCGGAGACTTACAAGGCCGAAATCAAGTTGTCAGCTAAGCTACATTCTCATCTGGAGACTCCGGGCTCACTGCCAAGTTCTTGTGGTTGTGGCAGGATTCTGTTCCTTGTAGTCCTCGTGTCCTTGCTGTTAGCCAATGGGCCATTGTCGACTCCCAAAAGCCACCTGCATTCTGTCTCCCATAGCCCCCTCCACGTTCAAACCTACAAAAGTACTTCTCTTTCTGTCACTTTGAACCTGACTTCCCCTTCTGCCCTATCTTTCTACCAGCAGACAGAAAAGTTCTGTACTTTTAAGGGCTTTTGTGATAGATTACACCTAATGGATGGATAGTCTCCATATCTAAAGGTCAACTCTGCCATATAAAATAATCACAGGGGTGATAACTCCTTGTATTAGGGAGTGTAGCCTGGTCAGGGAGGGGAGATGCACTTTTAGCATTCTTCCTACTATAAGTGATGAAATGATACATATATGTGTGTGTATCCACATGCCACCTCACCCCTTCCTCTTCAAAATGCAGGGGTGTGCAGGCCTATGAGTCCAGAAGTCAGTACACATCCTGTAAATAGCAATAGCCAAAATTTTCCCCAGCCTCATATTTCTTGGCATGATTCTGGAAACATAACAATTCTACAGTTCCCACCGTTTCTTATATCAGTACAGTCCTTCCTAGAGTTTAATTTACAAAAGAGTGACTAAATTTAGTTATATCACTATTTCGAGAACAAATTCTCCCTCGTAACTGTCCAGAAGAGTGGAAACCACTTGTCTTGTTGGCTTGACAAAGTATTCAAGAGTATGAATGAAGAAGTGAGTGGTGATCATTTGCATTTTATAAGCTCCCTGGAACCCCAAATCTCTTTGAGTTGTGGATTTTGAAAATACTTCAATTTACGTAAATGTTTGTGATTGTGATTTTTCTATCATTTAGAAACACAATGGGTTTCTGACTGCTGTCATGTCTGCTATTCTAAAATGGAAATTCAGAAAAGATAGTAGATGAGTGAAGACAAAAAAGCAGAATAAGTTATTAGAGTCAGCGGTACTCCTGAGAGTTAGGTTGGGTTATAGGCTAATATTCATGCATCATTATAAAGATTTATAGAAGAAAAGAGAAGTGCATCATTCTTCAGAATCCAATAGAGATGGAGACTAAATATGATTATGTTTCAGTGGTGGTGTGCCAACTATGCAAATGATAAAAGTCCTTGAAATTTGAGGTTTATGAAGATTCCAGTCCTCTTTTTTTTCTAAAAATAACCAGGGAAATATGAATTATAGAAGAAGGCCTGCATATAAACCTCTACTTTGTATTTGAGTTATGCTTTGTACTTACCATATATACATGTATATTTTATATATAATATATATGTATGTGTGAATATGTATATACACACATATATAAAAACATGGTTATTCACAAGGATTCTTTAGAGCCTTTCAACTAAAAAGAATGACTCTGTAAAAATAAAGGGCAGGGTGTGGCAGGGAAGAAACCTCTCTGCATATTTGCTAACTGAAAACAATCCTAGTCTGGCAAGAGTGTAGAGTAAAGGAAAGACAATTTTCTTGTTAATGAGTTAAGGTTCTACACGCCCACTGACTGGATCCTAAACTATGCCATGGAGATGTGCTGGTCTTGGCTGAGAGAGCAGAACTGTGAAAGAGCTTAGAATCCGTGTGGAAGGAGGAGGAGGAAATCTTGCATAACAATAAGAAAGGTCCTTTTTTCTAGGTTGTATGCCAAAGAGTTTGCAGTTTGGTTCAAGATCCTGGAATGCTATTGAGTTAGAATTTTGTATAAATAATGAGAGCATGTCTGACCTAGAAGGAAAGATAAAATATATCAAGTTCAGACAAAAAGCACTTTGCATTTTGGGAGGCCAAGGGAGTTGAGACAGCGTTGTGCCTTTAGACTGGGGTTATAGAAGTAAAAGGAAATTTTATGAATCGAAGGAAACTCTAAAAGCACAATTTATAGCTCAAGCTACAATAATTAGAGAAATATCACAGAAATTGAAGGAAGGACTGGGACTCCAGGAGACGGGATCTCCAAGAAAAAAGAAACCCCTGGACACAGAAAGGGAGAATTAGCTATCTAGAGAAACTATAAGGCTATTACTTAAAAGTCTCCCTGAATACTCACTTATTATTGGCAGTTTGAGTTTTCAGTAAGAAAGCAGAGATTCAAAGAAGTTAAAAGACTCACCCAAAGTCACACAGCTAATTAGCAGTAAAGTCAGGTTAGACCTCATTTCTGCTGGCCTTTTTGGCAGCTTTCATTTCCAGGCTCTTCACCTTGAATATATTATTATTGATGACAACCCAAAATTCTTAAATACACACACACACACACACACACACACAATGGTAACTATGCGAGGTAATGTACATGCTACTTAACTTGACTATGGCAATCACTTCGCAATGTATGCATATATTAAATCATCATGTTGTACATCTTAAAAAATTACAGTATAACCTAGATATATACAATTTCCATTTGTCAATCTTACCTCAATAAAGCTGAAAAATAGAGATTCATAAAAACATGAATATATTAGTACAGATATGTAAATTCAAGAATAATTAATTTCACTGAATTGATAAAATGAGACAGTTTGTTGTACAGAACTGAAAATCTCAAAGAATTTTGCAGGTTGAATAGCAAGTATGTTCACTTGTGTCACCCCTTGGTACACAATGGTTTTGCAGTCTAGCTGGAGCTGCATTCTTTTTTTTTTAATTAAAGAGGCAGGACGGAATGAAGAAACAGAGGCAGGCAGGAAAAACAAAAAGGAAGAAGTGCTTTATTTATTTTATTTAATTGCTCAGTTTGGTTTTTCCCCTCAGCCCTGGTAAGTGAACAGGTCCTTGGGATGTATCACCAAACTGCTACTCCATTGGGGCAGACCAGAAGTTTACATTTTAAGTGATCAGGAGAGAATCTAATTTCTAGAAGCAAAAAAAAAAAAAAAAAAAAGTGCAATCTGAGGATTGTGAGATATTAGAAATATGTTTAATGCTTGGGAAAAGAGGAAAATAAGAGAATAAAGCTCCAAAGCATTCAAAACTATTTCTGAGACAGCGTTCCTGAAATGATCTATGTGTTGACCAGCATTTTTCAAATTCCCTTACAGTCAGATTGAGGACATATAGCTAGTTCTGGCCAATGAAATATAAGTGGAAATCATGAGTTACCAATTCAGCTGCAAGAGCTTAAGATCTGGTATTCCTTCTCCATCTTTCTCTTCTCCTCTTATGACCTTGGAAACTATTATAAGTTGAGATGGTGATGTCACAAAATATGGACATAGCATGAATCTCTGAGTCACTACTTAGAGGAGAATTCTCATCAACTTGTATTAAACTCACTGAAATAAACTTGTTGTGTTTAGATATTTAAAATATTCTTTGTACTAACTGAAAATTGTTAGCTCTAATGCAATCCAATTTAGTTGCTCTTTTGCATGATTTTCATGCTCCTCTCTTGTCATTAAATGCATTTCTAAGTACGTGAAAAGCATAAAAGCTTTTGGTCATTTAAAGTCATATTAATTCTACAGAAATTCATTTTGTACCACTTCATCAGAAGGTATTTATTTCATAAAAAATGTACAGATAAAATTTAGATGACTCACATGAAGAATACTGAATAAAAGAAACAAATAAAAAGATAGAACAAAATGAAAAAGAACCTTTGGGCCCTGACAACAGAACTGAGGTTACCATAGGAGAAGAGGGTAGGGAATGGGAGCAAAGAGTTTGGGGGTCCAATTGACAGTGGAAGGGAGACTATTAGAAGTTTGGTGATAATTGTATTATCATATATTTGATAAATGATTCTTCTAAACCTATGCCCAGTGCTCTCATATGTGTCATCTTCCAAGGAATGGAGAAAAAAATCAGTTATCATGTAATATCAGTGATGATAAACTGTTGGGAGTATATTCCCAATTAAAGTTTATCTGAGGTAGCTGGAGTGGACAAGACATAAACCAAATAATTTCATAATGATTATATTTTAAATGCAAATGATGAGCTGTATGGAAGATATTATTTTAGTAAAGCAATCTTCCAAATACTGTAACTTATACTACACAAGCAACTGTCTATTCTGCAGCAGTAGTAGTAATAGTAATAGTAATGAAACAGCCAACATTTATTGAGTATTTACTATGTGTCAGGTCCTGTACTAAGTGCTTAATTTCATTATATCATTAAATACTCTAAACCGATCTATGAGGTGAGTTCTATTGTACCCAGTCCACAGATCAGAAAACTAAGACAGAGAGGTTAAATACCTTGTTAAAGATTACACAGCTAAGGAGCAGTGGCGCGCACACCTTGAGTATTCTGTACATTATTGACACAGAAATGATAGATCCAGAATAGAAAATCAGAGAGAACTGACATAATTGAGTACTTAGATGGCAGGTTCAATATTATGCAGTCTCACAGACATATTCTAGTTTAATACTCGATGAAACTCTGCAAGGCCAGGATTATTGTACTTCCTTACAGATGTGTAAACACTCTCATTCATTCAGCAAGTATTTATTAAGTGCCTCCTTTGTGCCACAAAATGTACTGAATACTTGATTTATACCATCCAGTGAAGAAGGAAAGTTGCCTCGTTTTGTGGAATTTGCATTTTAGTGAGAGGGAAAAGAAAATAAATACTTGCTATAGATAAAATAAAGCAGACTCAAGGGCAGTAAGGATTCCTGTTCCCTACCTCAAAAATAACCACTTTCCTAAATGTACTCCTCATTATTCCAGTTTTATTATGTACAAACACATATGTATACATATATAATTTATTTCTTAATTTTACACACTTCACATACACAACATTATATGTGTGTATAAATAGATATGTGTGTATTCTTAATACACATTTCCAAAAACAGCAAAGTACCTTTCGGTTCTTGCTGTATATCCAACCTAATGACATACAATAACAAATATTTATTCTACTGCCCCCCAGAGTTGTGTGTCAGGCAGGTAAGTTTTTCTTCATGCGTTTTTATTCTGCACCTTATTCAGATGGGGCACTCTCAGGGGACATATTATGTTCTAACGTGACAGAAAGATGAGAGTAAACTCTGATATCTCTTCTTACAAGGGCACTAATCTCATCATGAGGTTCCCACCCTCGTGATCTCATCAATATCTACATACCTACCAATTCCCAATGAATTGAACTCTGTTATACTGTAATATAATAGATTTAATTTAAAACATAAAATTAAAACAAAAACCTAATTAACTCCCAAAGACCCTGTCTCCAAATACTGTTACACTGTGGGTTACAGCTTCAACATATGAATTTGGGGGGTACACAATTCACTCCATAACAATCTTCTATTCTGTCCCATTAGTCTATTTGTTGATCCCTGTGTCAATATTATACTTGTTAATCTGTATAGCTTTGCGTGAAGTCTTGATATTTGAATACAAATGTGAAAATCAACAAATAAGCTTACACTAAAAAACAGATGGGATATTTATAGAAATTTCATGATATTTACAGAATCATTGAGAGAGAACTGATACACTAAATTATCAAGCCTTTCCATCCATCAAGCCTCTTTAGCTCTCCCTTTATTTTAGTCTTTTGCCATGCTCTTTAATAATGTTTTGTAACTGTCTTTGCAGGTTTTTTTTAGATTTAGTTTGGGTACCTTAGTTTGGGGGATGCTATTGTAAACTGAAATATTTTTCACGGCCTTTTTTCTGGCTTAAATTGGAATGTTTCTAAAATTTGCTATCTAATATGATGTTTGCTGAAGACTTGATAGATAATTTTTATCATGTTAGAATATCCCCTTTTAGTCCTGTGTGCTAAGACGTTTTCATCACTAATGTCTTAGAATGGTAGCAGTAGAGATAAGAGAAGTGCAAAGATAAAAAATATATTTGATAGGTACTAATGATAGAACTTGCATATGAATTAGAGGTAGATGCCAAGGAAAAAAGAAATAATCTGAGATTACTTCCAGACTTTTGGCAGGAGTAACTGGTAGAAGAAGGGGGGAAGAAAACTAATAAGTTTCTTTTGCACAGATTAAGTTTGAGCAATCTAACCCTGCTTAAATCAGAGTGTCATCAGTATATAGATTAGATCACCTGGGTAGATTCTGCATCTTGAATGAGGTCTGGAACATTTCAACATTAAGAGGTAAAACAGAGGCAGAAGAGCCAGAAGAAAGATGATAAGGGTCACTCAAAGAAGTTGGTGAAAAAATCAGGTAAATATGGTACCATTACTTACTCAGATGGGGATAAGTACAAGAAGAAGGTTTAGGGAGAAAGATTTAGATCTTGGCTGTGGACATGTGCAAGTTGTTATGCCTACTAGACATGCAAATAGAGATGTAGAGAATAAAGTTGGACTTATGAGACATGAGTTCAGAGGAAAAGTTTCACCTAGAGATATTAGTTTGGGAGTCATCACTATTTAAATCAGTGTTTCCTAATCATGGCTGCACATTAAAATCACGGTGACCTATACAATTTATATGCGTCCACCCCCTACCCTAGACCAATTAAATTGAAACATCTGAAATTGGGCAGTGGCATTAGCAGAGTTTTACCTCTCCACTGACTTGCGATTGGAGCTGAAAATCACTGGTATAGATTAGTACCTCTCAAACTTTAATGAGTATAAATCATCTAGAAATCTTACTAACATTCAGATTCTGATTCAGTAGGTCTGAGGTAGATCCCAAGAGTCTAAATTTCTAATGCACTCCCTCACATTTGGATGATAGCTCACACTTTAAATAGCAAGGATACAGATAATAGTAAAATTCATGATGTTGGATGAAATCATCATGGAAGTGAATGTACACAGAGGAATGGTGCAAAGCAGTTATTGTTTTTCTCTGTCAATAGTTGGGAAATTGGTGCAAGCAGAGACCAGACAGAGTATTAAATTTAACCAGAATTAGGTCTTTATCAGATAAATAGATGAGAGTGAGGTGAGGGTGAAAGGAGTAGAACATTTATTCAAGTGATGATCAAATGATGAACTATAGACTCTAGAATGGGAAACTAGGATGGGATCAGAAAGTTGATACAGGGAGAATATGAAGATTATTAACATGATCAGGAACAGTACGCTTACAATTGAGATTTGGATGATGGTGACTTTATTAGTGATGTCAAGGGTGGGAGTAGCAGAGGTTGATGGAAGAAAAAATGTCATGGAGATAAGGGGGTCAGAGAACTTAGAGGCCAAGAAATTGGCAGAACAGTTGAACACAGCTGTTGAAGGAATGACAGAAATAGGAATGGAAAAGAAGAGAGTAAGTCAGGTGATGAAGTTTTCAGTGAATGAAAGATGACTAGTAGCAGATGATATCAACAATGAAGATGGCACAATATGGTCTAGTGACCCACAGAGATTTCTATTCATTTGAACTGGGGCTGAAGCATAGACATGAAACTTCTCAGAGGATTCTAATATGAACCAAGATCAAAAATCATTATATTAAAGTAACCATGGAATTGAAAGGGTATGGAACTGCTGGATAGGAAATGCATTTATAGCTCTTGGGGATTATGAAAGCCAACAGAAGCTAGTAGATGTTGGCTTAGGACGTTTATTAAGCTCAGAGAAGCTAGGAAATGTTGGGGCTGGGATTCAAACCTTGATCTGCCTGACTCCAAAGCCTCGATTATCTTCACTTTACTATTATTGTCTAAGAGGGCAGATTTTTAGCACAGAAGATACAGAAAGATATCTTTGAAAGGAATTCAGATGAGATTCTAATAAGTCACAGTGAAATGCGGCAATGTGTCTCTGAATGATGCCAGTATTTACCTCTTTATCTACTCTCTTTATTCCCCTTGAGCTGTCTACCAGCTTTGTGTCATTTCTGTAGTTGCCACCACCCCTTCAGGAAGTAGAGGACTACATAAAAGAGAACCAACATTGTGGGTTGCCCTCATAGATGCCGAATGGCCTCCATGCCCCCTTAGTTAAAGGGCGGTTCCCTAGGGCCTCCTTTCTGGAGAGGGAGAAAGGAGCAGGATAGAGCACTGCAGTCAAAACTAAGCATTTGTCTCCTCCTACTTCTGCCTTCTGACATATAAGCAGCGCTGTATAATGAAAATCTAAATCATCTGTGTGCACACATAGCAACTGTTTATTTGCTGTTAGCTTTGAGAACTCAGTGGGGGTTTGATGCGTTTAGTAAAGAGATCAACACTAGGAGAGCCTAATCTCATAAGTAGACAAAATGAAAATTAAAGCTGAAAATGCATCTTTCTGCATCTTAAAGAGAGGCCAGTAATAAATGTCCTTCAATCTCAGCCCCACTCCAGCTCATTAAATGTTTTTAAATCAGGGACACAGGGCAGAGATGACTCCTTAGAAAGGTCCTGCCTCCTGTCTGCTAAGAAAGTTTTACTAGGCCTGGTTAGAGATTGATTGTCTTCTAGAAAAAGCACACCTTTTCCCTCAAGCCACCAAGAAGGATGTCTTCCATCTTTTACAAAATGCACTCAAGCATAGTCTTCTGGAAACTTCCAGTTTTTCCCCACCAGCAGGCTGCCTTTCCTGGAGTCTCCACCTGAGTACCTCTCCCAAGAGTGAACGCTAGGCTGCAGAAAGTGTCCTCACATTCTGAAGGTGTCAGACCCTCCCTCTTTGTACAAGTTGACAGTTTATAAAACCTCGACTCCCTAGCAACTTTCCCCTCCCCTCATGCTCTCAGGGTGTCCTGACATCCAGCTCAAACTTATTACCACCTACTCTGGTAGAAGCCAGAACTTCCTTCCCAAAGGTCAGACACTGCCTGTCTTGGTTGGGGCACATGCTCTTACAAGGTGGAAACCTGTTGCCTAGAAGTCACTCGCAGCTGGGAGCAAGCATAATGAGGGATGTTATTAGGGACAGTGAATCACTCAAGATAGACCTAAGTGACAACACTTCTATATCAAGGGCCCCCCAAGGTGTAGAAATTGAAACCCTATGGGCATAAAAGATGCCAATTGGGGCATTTGCCATCCATTTGCATTTTTTTTTTTTTTAAGGAAAGATGCAGGCAGAAATGAAGGGCAATAGGCAGGCAAGGAAAGGAGGAAGGATGCCTTTTATTTTAATTATTGAACTTGGTTGTTTTCTCCAAGGCCCGGACCTTGAACTTGGGTCCTGGGGATGTATGTGGACTGCATCCAGTGGTCTTATCTGGAGGCCAACAGGGTGCGCCCCATCTGGACTTCTTTCCTGAAAGCAATGTCCTGCTAAATGGGCTCAGAGAAACACTGAGTGAATTGTCAGTTGAGTAGTCTCCACTTCTCACCCTGTCCCCAGACCTAAGTGTTCCCAAGAGTTAGAAAGGATCCAAGGTTAGGAACTACATCTTGTATACAGGTGTGGAGCAAGTTTGTCAGCCAGAGCAGGACAAACCAGTGCTTAAATTCCTCATGTCACTTTTTCAGTCCTCCACCTGAGCCATGGGCTCTGCTTTCCTTCAATTCCAGGACAGCCCCAGGAGGCAAGCTATGCTTCCAAGAGGCTGCTCCAGACCACAGGTGAAAAAAAAAAAAGGCTACTCAGACATTTATGTGAAAACAAGGCTTGGCAGGAAAGAAACCAGACATTGGCAGGGAGGAATTTAAATTCAAATTAAACAAGGGGCTGAGTCCCTCATTGAATATAATCCCCTGCAGGCCTAGTTTCCTCAGAGAAAAAAATCCCTTTTAAAGCCTACCCTGCCTTTCCCTGAAAAAGGAGAGGAAACATTCCAACCAACTAGTACCTTCTACAAGGTGGCAGTCATTTGAGATAGTTCTTCTGAATTAACATCATCCTGCTGGGTCTCTCCCCTTGAGCACAACTTCTTCACTATGTGTTTAGGTATCTGGGCCTCAGAGGGCAGCAATGCCTAGACTTCTTGGGAGGCATGTTGTAAGGGAATGGTAGCATCCAGGCTAAGAATACTCACTGAGCTGGTATTTTCCACTGGTCCCTCACAACCCCAGGGTTCATTCTTTGCCCTTCTCTGTCATAGTCCATGCCAGAGGAGACTGACCTCAATGACCGTAGCAACAGGCTTCCTTGTCAGCTGGCATCTGACTGGGTCTGGCTGATAGTGAGCACTGGCAGGAGATCAGAATGTGGAGAGTGAGATAGATAGAGGCTATATGCCCCACGTATATTTCCCATTGTGTTACATGTAGGCAGAGACTGCACTGTGCTACCTAAAGCTGCAGTTCCTATCAGACAGTCCCTCTCTTGATGGTATGGCTCTTGCTGGGTCCCAAAGATGGTTTCTACCTCTTCCCTCTTCAATCTTAGGGATGTTAGCGTTTCACCATTCATAGTCTCTGTGTGCCTAACCATTACTTAGTTTTCCTATCTGCAGCACCACAAGTGGTTCCTATATTAGGCTCATCTCAGCAAAGCCCCTTGAATCCGTTTCTTGCCAAGATCCTTACTGAAACACTTATATAACCTACACAAGTTTCATACCACAGAATTCCAGAAGGTTCCCTAGCTTAAGAAATCATCTTACCCAACTGTCTTTTCTAAAGAGAATAATCTGTTTTCCTCAAATGTTAGACATATTTTCCATATATTGGGTTCTCCTAAATTAAGACTGCACAAGGAAAGTGAGATTTGAATCAGTTTCTTTTTTGTTTTATTTTACCTGTTTTTAGTCATCTTTCTTAGGAAAGGGGTGTTGCAAACCCAATTACATCCTCCTCCAAGGTACATTAAATGTACCTCACTTTACACATTTAATCCATTCGCATGAGGGAGATAATACTTGACATGAATTTGATCATCAGGTTTTTACTGTCATACCTCTAATATTCCTCATCTTGTTGATAGGAAGCACCCACATCCCAGAGCAGTCATTCTCAAAATTTTACTTCCCCCCACCAACACATATTCATTAGATATAATGTCAGAACCCCCATGAGCGCAAGCCTTAGGCCAGGGATTAAAGTTCAACTATCGGGACAGTGCATTTCCTCTGGTGCCCACACCCAGTCATGGATGCATCCGGATGGATAAGGAAAGCTGATGGATGAGTTTGACATGTGAGACTAGTCATACATGACCAGGACAGACCCTCCACTAAGAAACAAAAGAATGACACCCGTTGAAGAAGACCACCAATAACTTCAAAGGACAATGTCACCTTGGCCAATCAGGAACTGAGACCTCGTCTGCAGACTCCTCTCTCCATGCCCCTTCCTCACCATGTGGGATTTTCCTTAAAAACTCAGGCAGCTGGCAAGGCAACAGGAGTCTTAGCCTCCCTTGCCTGGCTCCATCCTCTCACTCTCTCTGCTCCCTATTAATGGACCCCCAACTTGCCTACTTGCTGCACATGTCTGATATGTGGAGCGACCCTGAACCCACGGGGTGTGGACCTCCCTGGTAGGGTCCATTCCTTTACCCTGTGATTAAACCTCTGCTTGCTGACTCGCCTGGCTCTGCCGTGGGTTCTTTGAGCGACCCAAACCCCACACATGAAGTGCTGTAGGATCTACTTCCTAAGTATCTTCTTACACATTCATCCATCTGCTCCAAGACCACATTCACTACCTTTGTTTAAGACTTGATCCTCTTACACCCAGATTATTGAAATATCTCCAGTTTCTCCCTATTTTCTTTCATTCTCTTTACTTTGGTCAAACTAATTTTTGAGAAAACACAAATATGTCCAGTTCCTTTTCAATGGCGCCCCTTTTAGATAATATATAAACTCCTCATGCTGGTATAGAAGGTCCCAAAGGATCTGACTAATATTCTTTTCAGCTTCAGTTTTTGCTGTGTCCCTTTTAAACCCTTTTTCAGTATTCTCATGATGGCACCATGTTCTCTCATGTCTCTAGGCCTCTGCTTTCCTGTTCTATTGTGTAAACCACTCTTTGTTTTTGCTGACTAATGCCCCACTCATCTCTCAGATTCATCTGAGGCATCATCTTTTCTAGGACGTCTTTCCATGAACTCTTCTACCTCAAATTGGTTTAATAATTCTTCTGTGTGATCCTTTAACCTCCTCATCTTCACTTAACTTGACTGACCATACATAACGTTTTAAGTGGGACAGTATTCTTCTTTCATATTTCCTAACTGTTCCATCACTTTAATATAAGTGTCAATTTTGTACCATTTTTTATAAACCATGGCCATCTTCAATGTGGGCCAAAAGGGCAGTTGAGTTGCCCTGGACACAGTCTGTTGAAGGGGTTGAAAAGTAGCTGTCTCTTTTCCCCTTGTCTTAAAGAGGGCCCTTGTTCATGGGGTCCAGGGTGACTACTACTGTTCCCGCCTTCTGCGAGGAAACAGGAGTCACGCAGGAGGAGGGTCCTCCCCAACCCTCACAGGCCTATTTCTTCAAAGGGAGAACACCTGAGAATGGTCAAATTGCAGGTAAGTACTATGGGGGTTATTTCTGGCACTGTGGGGATTTGAGGCATTTCTGGCACTGGAATGGTTAAAGCAGCATGTGTTTTAGGCAGAATATTTAAAGCAAGGCTTACAGGGATGCTAAATTTGGTTTCACTTACGGTGCCAAAATTCCTTGCAATGATCCTGGCTGTTTGGGTGAAGTCCTGCTGGATCACATAACATTACTATGTAATTGTCAATGGGCATTGCATAGTAGTTCCTTGTTGCTGGTTTGGCTGCTCTGCTCTTGCTCAAATTACTCCGCCTTCTCTTCCCTTAGTCGCCAACGCATAACCCTGTCCTGTTTCTGCCATCCCAATATCCTGTTTTTGTCTCAAGGAAATATGCTCAGCTTAAACTTAACACATTGGTAATTATCTACATGCTTGCCAATACACCATCACTATCCCTTTTAGGGTGAGAAACTATGTCTTCATTCTTTTATCCTCATTACTTATTGCAGAATAATATGACATATAGCAGGACATTTAAGAAATGTATCCTGAGTGAATGACTAAATAAATAAACTCTGAATGGAGTATATGCTTGAATTCACTTACCTACAAGGTATATAAGATCAATAAAAGACCACTGACCCTTCTTGGGATAGCATGTGACTAATGAGGTCAGGTTTTGTTATTTCTCTTTTCAGGTAGGCCTATACCCAAACCACTCTGGAGTGATTAAGAATAAAAATATAACAGCTGGCCTTTTTGAGTCTCAGACCCTCTCTAGTCCTTAAAGATGCCTCTATGGAACAATGGAGCTGACCTATATTAATTGGTGGAGGGGGGCTTAAAATAAGTTCTGTCCCTAGGAAACACAAAGTTCTCCTACACCATCCGTCAGCCTTGAGCACAGATGGGATGGAGGCCAGGCCTAAAAATACACCAGCCCTAGGTGACATCAGGACTGTGTTCTTTCATGTCTAACTCACCCCAGATGGAGGGGAAAGCTTTTGACAAGCAGTCTTTGAAAGAGGAGAAACTTATATTGTGCAAAGAATGACTATAGGGGCAAAAGGCCACTGTGGATTCCTTTGTCAATAAGAATGAACTATGAAAGAAATTTTATTAAGAAACCAGCAGAAATAAGCTTGTCATCATCATTGTAAATTTGTGTTTATTGAGTGTACAACAAATGTTAGTCTCTGCACAAAACATTTGATGAACACCGTTTCTGCATCTATAAGGGACTGGGGAATACTTGCCATTATGTTTTGATGTCAATCACCCAGGCAGAACACAAAATTAACTGCTATAAATATTTGAAAGCATAATGAGGAAAGGGTCTTAGACTATATGCAAGCATACATGATTAGCATTTTTCCCTCACTGGGAGTCACCCTCCCTGCAAGCTTACCCACAACTGGAAAGGAAGAGAAGCAGGAGTAAAGAGGAAAAATTGAGTTACAGTACTGAAAAAGTCACAATAATGTAAGCAGTGGTATTCCACAAATGTCCAACTATGATAATAATCACCAAGGGAGGGCGCTATCTATGGAGTGATAGGAACCAGCCCTGTCCATCTCCTGGCCCTTCCTTATGCAAGTGTTTTTACCCAGCCTTTATGATTTGGGATAAGTGGTAGACATGAGCTGTAGAACTCTGTAGAGCTATTTAATTAGACAATTCAAGTGAGGATCTTTTCCTTATTTTGCATACAGGATCACTTTGGGACTTGGAGGCCAGTGGATACTCACCAGCTACATAAACATTTGAGAGTCATTGTTCTTGATGAATTCTGTAAATAAAATAAATAACCACTAACCCACTGGTTCGAGAGAGAGTGGGGGAAAAAGAGTGGTGCTTTAAAAAGCATGCGAATATTGATGGACACTACTGGTAGATGGATGGCAACTGGCTTAGTCTTAGTACCTCTTTTCAAGGATCTCTTCCCTCCTCCCACTTCTCACCCTCTCTAATCTTCTACCAGAGTTCAAGGTTTGAGGCAGTGGTCAAGCTCCATGGCATAAGAATTAGTGTTCCTCATAATGCTCTCCACCAACATGACAGGCTTAGGGTTTCTTCCAGCAAAACAAGAGAGCCAGGTGCAGATCAACATGGCTGCCGCCGCTCCACCTCCAGCACAGTAGTAGGCCCAACCAAGCTGGCAGGTACCTGTAGGAATAGGGACAGAGATATCAGAGTTGGATTATCTTCACATATATTCTGTTTGGGTTAGGGTTAATGTGATAGTAGGAAACAATGAAAACAACTGGACTTCCTATTTCCACCTTTCATTCTTTTGCTAATGACTGGCTTTACAAGAGTTAAAACTGTATTCTGTTATGGTAGGGACCTGGAGGTGGTGTGGGTGGTGACAGTGGTGGTGACACTAAAGACAATGATGACAGGAACAAATTAATCATGTGTCAATAACTATGTTAAGTTCCTTAGACATACATATCATTCATCATTGCAGTAAATATATGAGACAGGTAGTCTTTTTTTAAAAATGTTAATATTTATTATTTTTTTTATTTAGAATGCTGTATTCATTTTAGGATACTGAAATTACATCTCAGTCTATATTTCACACCACACCCACCACCACAGCTCTAATGTCCTTTATCATCACCTTTTCCACTCCTTCTTTGCCCTGCACCCCATCCTTTACCTCCTTCCCTCCTAACCAAAGTCCTGTGTCTTTTTAATTTTGTTGAGAATTACATGCTCATTTCATTATATTCCACATATGAGTGAAAAATCCTGTATTTCACTTTTTCTTTCTGATTTATCTCATTTAAAATGACCCCCTCCAGTTCCATGCAGACTGTTGCAAAGGGCACAATTTCAGGGTTTTAGTAGCTGCATATAATTCAATTGAGTGCATAGACCACAGCTTCTTTATCTAGTCATCTGTTGATGGGCATTTAGGTTGTTTCCATGGCTTGGTTATTATGTCCTGTGATGCTATGAACATTGGAGTGCAGATATTTGTCCTGATTTGAGATTTTGTCAGATAATTATTCTTATTATCCCTGTTTTATACAAGATGAGGCAACCAAGACTCAGGTTAAACTAATTGTGAAAAATCACAGAGCTAGAAAGGAGTAGAGTCAAGATATGAGCCCTGGATCATCTTAACTCTGAAGTCCCACACTTCAACCACATTGACATACTAAAGTGCATGAACTGTTTTCAAATAACTGTATCTTGCATAATCAGGATATTTGACAGGCAAATCAAATGTTTTTCCTCTTGCCGCATGTTTCTACCTTAATCTAGTCTTTCAATATCCAGGGAAGATCTATGTGTTGGACTCCAATCCAAACTTCTAAGCAGGTAGTATTAGTTTGAAGGGTAATGGGAAAGAACACCTGTTCAAAACATTTACCCTATTATCTTCATTCTATCAGCAGTAGATTCCTTCTACTGAAGTATTTGTGGGTTTTGTTTCTTTTTTCAGAGATGGCTCCGAAAATTTTAATGTTCAAAAGAAAGAAAAACAGTTATTATTATATGAGGGATCAGAGTAACAATTAACTGAAAAAAACAAATGCTTAATCAAACAGAACTCTTGAAATTAGAACAAAAGCTAATAATACCCAAATGCAGAGGAGTCCTGAGAAAAGAGGTAGGCAGGGACCTTCACCTACCTCAGTCTGGCAGAAAACTTGTCCTGATTAAACTCAGCCACTTGAGAGAGATGTCAAGATGATCTTCATGAAAATATACTTTTAATAGCTATTTTTTGATACACATGCTACCTGATGAACCTTTGTTTTTCTTCTCTTAATTGCCTGACTGGCATGTCATAAAAGGAATTTAAGATAGTCCTAAGTTAAGCTTTTTGCTTTTCCATTTAAACAAGACTATTTATCCCAGATTTCCCACCTCAGAAATACTGAATATTTTCCTTAACTCCAACAGCCAAAATCTGACAAGATTCAACTCTGGAGTGGGCCCACTGTCAAGGAACTCCCTGTTCTCTGATATACTCCCAATTCAGTGTAGATAAGGCAACACAAGTCTCATTCTGTTTATTTAGTTGCCTGTCAGGTCATCCCTTCATTAGAGTAGCAGCGATACTTCTATTAAGTACATACACTGTGGGACCAGGGAAAGACCTGTTTCTGTAATGAAAGGAATAAATGAATAGTATTCCATTACCCTAAAGCCCTAGGCAGGAAAAAAGCTGACAAAATGTGCAGCTCCAGAGTTAAAAGCTGACTAGAAAGACCTCAAATATGTTACTGAACTCCAGTTGGAAGTAGGTATCACTTGGCTAGGGGCCAAAACCATAGCATTCCCATTGCCAACCCAAGTACACTATAAGCTATTCACATGAACAGTAGGCCACTGAACAATGTCTAAGCACTAAGCTGCTGACACACAGGAAGTCAAGGAGAAACTGCAGGAATATATCTCCTATCAAATGCCCTCCCCATCGCTCTATCTGTTATTGACTGAATAAAAAGGTTATATTACTAACACTGCAGAAAGAAGAAAATATAGCATATCTTTTAAGAACTACATTTCCAAGTTGAGAGTTGCTATCAGCACTCACCTGCTCCATACAATGCTTGAATCTAGTCTGATGAACCCTACAGAGGAATCCAGAATTTATAGTTTCCATGGAAAAGTGCAAAAGTGCAAATCAGTGACAATGAGCTGCTACCCTTTGATGTCTCTTATCACCTTTTTGTGAAGTCTCATGGGCCATCGCCAGTCCTAAAATCCTATTCCTTGAACTACTGTTGATCCTTCTATTCATCTGAAATACATTTATTAAATATCTACTATGTACCAGACATCTTGAATACACCAACTCTTTGATTCTCATAAAAGTCACAATTATTTCCATTTACAGCTGAGGGAATTGAGTCACAGAAAAGTAAGTAACTTGGCCAACTTACAAGTGTCAGAGTTAAGATTTGAATGGTGGGACTGGATGTCTATGGTCATTCATTTCAACCATGCTAGGAAAGTGAAGTCAATGATACAAGCTACTATGGCCAAAGTTTTATAGGAAAGTATGGTGCTTTCACCTATCACTTTACCTTTCTAGGTCTCAATTTTCTTTTCTTTAAGTTAAGGGAATTTTACTAAGAGATTTCTTAAAGTCCCTTCCAATCCAAAATTTTCTATTCTACTATGAATATGATAAATGCTTTAAGAGACATACGAATAAATACTATAGGAATATACAGGAAAAGAGAAATTATTAGCAGCTGAGATAAATTAGATTCAAGTAAAGTTTTATAGAGGAGATAATATTTTAACTTGGCTTTAGTAATGGGAAATGGGCATTCTAGGCACTGATTGTTGTGAGTGAAATTACATCATTGAAAAAGTAGACTTCATGACGCAGAAAAAACCTCCATTCAGCTATTTTAAAAACAAAAACAAACTTATAATTGGCAAATACAGCCTGAATTTAGACCAGGAGGGTCCATTAAATCTGTCATCTCTCCTATAAGTATTAGGGAACAATGGGAAAATTTCTGATGAGAGGATGATATTCTGTAACAAGGGTTCTCAACCTTAGCACTATTGTCATTTGGAGCTGAAAAATTATTTGTTGTATGTGGATGGGGTAGGGAGGGTAGGTAGCTCCCTGGCCTCTACCTACTAGATAGCCACAGCAACATATTCCTGTTGCCAAGTTGTGGAAACCAAAAATGTCAACAGACATTTCCAAATGTCACATGGGGTGCAGGGCTGGTGGAGTGAATTTCTCTCTGTTAAGAATCATTGAATTATAGGTATGGTTTGGGAAAATAAACCCAAATGCTCTGTGTAAAGGGATTGGAAGCAGTTGTATGCTATACGAAGAGACTAGTTAACCAGAGGCCAGGGAGGCAGCTACACATTCCAAAAATACATGAAACAGTCTCCCACAACAAAGAATGATCTGGCCAAAAATGTGAATGTTTGTGAGGTTGAGTAACCCCATCTAGGCAAACACTAAACACTTCGAATTACCTCCAAAATGAATCTTGATGAGTGAAAGGTCAGCCCAACAGAATGGAATCTCCTCTGTTAAGAACAGATGTGCACGGTTCCTTATTGACTTGGGAAGCTAACTGGATCTAGAGATGGTCAGCCTTGAACATTTTTGTATGTTAGCCAGGGAAGCAAAGAAGGTCAAGCAGACAGTCTCACAAGATAGTGAGGAAAAAGCAGTTATTCCCTGGGAGGCTTTGGAGAAATTTCATAATCCCATTGTATTTCAGCTCTCTCACCCTTTAAATGGTAGAAAATAGTTAAGTAAATGCCTAAAAACAGCAATAGAACCAGGTGAGTTCTTGGGGTTTCTTTGAGAAATAGACAGACTCACGGTTGCCTTGCCTTTCAGACCGAATGTATAGAATCTGAGCTTCCACACTCAAATCTTTCAAGGTCCGAAATCAGAAAATACTGTAGTGAAATGACATCAGACTAGGGATTGTCCCTACATATATGCATAGGTATATGTAAAGAGAAACATTGGGCAGAAGGATAGGGGAAGAGAAGAGGTTCTAACTGCACATTAGCTTTATGCAAAGCTCTGGATGAGCCCAAGATAAGTCTGTTCCTTTTTGTGCTCGTCTGTATCATTTCTAACACCCTATCTGTGAGTCATTCTATTCCAGTGTTGAATTTGTTATGACAAGATCCCTCATAAAAGTTATTAAATCATCACTCAGAAGTGGGTCTGACATTTAAATCAAGACACGTTGCTTTTATTCCAAATTGCAAATCAAATTGGTTTGGAGTTTGACTTTATTTCTTCTGATTCAGTACTAAGTTATGTTATTAAAGCTCTGTGTTTAAAGAACAAATTGTCACTGGCTGCTATGTAAACTGACCTCCTTCCCACGAGAACCAGTTCTGTGCCCTTCAGGGACATGGTGTCTGCACAGCTGTTAATAGAGCATGATGAGCTACTAGGAAGAATTATTCCCAAACCAATGCTTTTGCTGGGGTCTACATTGACATGGGTGTCAGGGTATGGGATCAGAGTAAGACAGTCTGACAAAGAGGCTCTCTCTACTGAGAGCATGTTCAGAATGCCTACTTAGATGCCTAGAATGCTAAAGAACTAGTCCAAAGAAAAGAATCCTCCTTGAAGGAAGAGGCAAATGGCATATAAAAGAGAGAAAACACATTTTAGCAGAGAGTCTGGCAATTCTTTTAGAAAACTCAACATTCTCTTATCATACAATCCAGTGATGACATTCTTTGCTATTTACTCAAAGGAGTTGAAAACTCATTTCCACAGAAAACCTTGTAGGCAGATATTTACAGCAGCTTTATTCATAGTTGGCAAAACTTGGAAGCAAGCAAGATAACTTTCAGTGGCTGAATGATTAATAAGTTGTAGTACACCCCACAATGGAATATTATTCAGCCCTAAAAAAGGAAAGGATTTATCAAGTCGTGAAAAGACAGAGTGGAAATTTAAATGTGTATTAACAAGTGAGCGGGCAATCTGAAAAGACTAAATACTGTATGATTCCAACTACATCACATTCTGGAAATGGAAAAACCATGGAGACAGTAAAAGAATCTTCTATGAATTGGAAGTTTGGGGATGAATGAATGAGCAGAGAAGAGAGGATTTTCAGAGCAGTGAAAATGCATTTGTTCAACCCACAGAATGCAAAGCACCAAGAATGATCCCTCATGGAAACCCTGACACTTAGGTGACTATGCTGTATCATTGTAGCCTCATCAGTTCTGAGAAATGTACCACTCTGGGGTGAGATGTTGATAATGGGGAAAGTTATGCATGTGTGGGGTCAAGGGACACATTTCCTTCAATTTTGCTGTAAATTTAAACTGTTTGTTGAAGTCTTAATTTAAAAAAGAATGGGAGAAGTCTCTTTGAGTTTCTCAAGTCTTCGCTTTTAGAGAATTATCTGATGGAATTCTAGGTCCCTGAAATGTTAGAGGAGAGAAAGAGAAGCAGGGATATATTACACACATAACAACCACTAACACCTCCAGCACTGACTAGGGCAAAATGAAATGTAATGGATCTTTCAGATACATAAAATTTTGGTTTGACACTAGTATTGCCAACAGTCAAGTTCTGACAACTAATATTCTACAAAAAAGTATGCTTGTGATCCCAGATCAGTGGTAAGAAGCCCTGGATATTAGGGTACTGGGGGAGAAGCTGATGAGGGAGAGAAGAATCATGAAGTAGCTTGGGGATTTGGAGTGGGGCAAGAAAGGATAACGTTATTTGTAGAATGTGAACAACTCAGGGATGTGGAAAAGGAGCTGTATTCTTATAGAAGGATGAGATCCAAATTCTAACAAATGATAGTCAGGATGTTGGGAGGTTGTTCAAATGGAATACAGAGACTCATATTGACACCTGTGTTTCATCTAATATACTCTAATAACCACGGAATTTGAGAGATAATCTTCTGGTCATAGATAAGCAAAATAAGGGTGGGAATGAACCCAAAGATGAAGGAGGACTTGCAATGAGAACCAGCATATTACCCTCAACTTCACCATCCACAGTAGAGGGACAAGGTCACACATGCAGAGAAGTCTATGTGGGAGACAGAGGAGAGCTTTCATCATATCAAATTAGGCTTCCTGTACTGACCATGAGGTCGATACCCTCAGCACCAGAGAGACACATAAGATTCCATTGTTATTCTAAGGAATAGCGAGGGGAGTCTAGAGAGAGATCAAAGAAAAGAGAGGACTCTAGGAGGGCTGCTGGAGTAGACAGAAAAGGAAGAATTGAAGAAAGGCAGAAGTTCATTTAGAGAACATTGCAATATTAGAACACTGGAGAGCACAGTGCATAGAGACTGAGGAGTAAAGGAATTCAACTCTTCAACAAACACGATGTTATTTTTCCCAAGACTCAGATCAGGTAAACCAGCTTATCTTACCATCACTGTGACACCATCTAATTCTAATACCCACTTCCCAAATTACTGCCTGGTATGGGTGTTTTAGGGGGAGGGCATTGAGAGGTGTTTGTTTACTCAGCATATTTTTGCCAGGGGGACACCTGAATTTTGTGTTAAGGAAGACCAGAAGATATTTAGAAGAAGCTGGTGGCCCTCTATGTTCAAAGATACTCTGTTGACTTTAGGGTTTCCATAGGTAGCAGGAAAAAAAAAATTTCTATGTAGCCAAGCTAAATGACTGGAGAACTTCCTTGGTTAGGTTCAACACAGATAAATAATCTTCAAAGATAAAGCAAACCAAAGAATTCAAGGGCAATTACAAAAAATTCTATCCGCACCCTTGCTGGCATAGTCCAAAGTCAAGAAAATAACTTTTTTGTCACTCTCCAACAGGAACCTAGATAGAAGGTCCAGAGCTCCCTGAAAATTCTAGGAGTCTGTCAGGTCCCTTGTCAGAGAGTAGGGCAGAAACAAAACCACTGAAACTTCAGTAATTCAGGTAAATGTTGCTAGTAGAACTATGTGGGCCCAGTAAGATCTGCTAAGGAGGTAAGACATTCTGAGTTGCCAACTTTATTTTGACCCAACCCCTATTCAAAAGGTAGGCATAGACCACTGCACTTGCTAAAAAGTCAGGGTAGCACTCAGCAGTCATATCCTCATGATGACAGAGACAATGTCAATTTGGTTGATTTGTTTTCTCTCATATACCTTTGCCAAACAAATTGAGTCCTTCTATTGAAATCATCCTTGCCATTACTGAGCATTTGCTTCTGACCTATCTTTATACTTTACGCCACTCTTTCCTATTTCTATCGTGTCTGGCATAGCTAGCCTATGTTTTAGGTTCTCTGTTCACCTTGTTCTTCAATGAGCGGTTAAAGGGGCGAAATCAAGTCTCAATTCTATTTAAATTGTGTTTATAAGTCTTTCTCTAGATTGATAACCACCCGCCCCTGAATAAAACTCTATGTCAACCCTTTACGTTGCCCTTCATACATCCCATCAATTATGCTAGAGCAATTTCTATAAACTGGTAACATGTATAGGCTGAATGTTTGTGCTCCCTCCAGATTAATATGTTAAATCCTAATACCCCAAATGATGGTATTTGGAAGCAAAGTCTGATATATGAGGATGGAGCCCTGAGACAATGAATCTGCTAGCACCTAGATCTTGGACTTCTTGGCCTCCAGAACTGTGAGAAATATATTCCTATTGTTTACAAGCCACACAGTCTTTGGTATTCTCTCACAGCTGCCCAAATACACTAAAGCAGGTACCTCCCCAAAGAAACAGGTCAAAAACCAGTTAACCAACTAGTTGATCCTTTTTATTCAACATCAGCTCTCTAGGATCCTTGGCACCTAAGAAATTGGCCCCCTCTCTGTCAACATCTGCTCAATAGACTTCTGCTTGCATCCACTTGAACTTTCTCTGCTAATTAAGTCTGTAACTGGAATAGTGACAGCTAATATTGGTCAACTGCTTCCATATGTCAGGCACTGTGGCAAGCTCTGGAAATATGCTCTCACATAAGTAACATCGACAAACCAGATGAGTGAAAGGGAGTCAGAGGCAGAAGTGGAACAAGTAAACAGACTATTGGTGTGACAAGTGCTATGATATAGAGGGATACAGCAGATAGATGAAGGACATCAAATCCATTTTAAAGGGGGCAAAACGTTTTCTAGGAAAATAGGAAGTTAGCTGGGTGAGGAAGGGGAGAAGGATATTACTAACAGAGGGAAGAGCATATGCAAGGTGGCAAAGGTCTGAATGAACGCAGCATTTTTAGGAGGGCAGAGCAAGTGAGGAAGCTTGAGTGGTGATGTCCAGGATCCCTACAAATCATGCTAAGGAATCTGGACTATGTCCTAACTGCAAAGGGGAACCATTTCTAAATAATGAAAGTGACAATAGGTTTGCTTTTTTTTTTTTTTTTTTAGAAAATTAATTTTTAACATTTTAATAGTAATATGTATTAGTTCTTTTGTGCACAATGTTATAGTTATTTTAGGATATTGAAATGACATGTCAGTCTATATTTCATACTACACCCACCACCAGAGTTCCAGTGTCCTTTACCACCACCTCTCCCTTCTTTCCTTCCCTCCCTCCCACCCTCTACCTGCCACCCCTGTAACTACAGTCTTGTGTCCTATTAATTTGGTTGGGATTTCTATGTTCATTTGAATGTTTGAAATATCACTTTGGCCACAGAATGGGAGACAGATGAAGGGAAAGGTGTGCAGTATTATCAGGAATTGAGAAAGGGGGGCTGTTTTCTGTTACCCAGATGAGAGTTGACACACAGGGAAAAAGACAGATTCTAGACAGATTTCTCACTGTATGCCTTAGACAGCAGTATTTACTCCTGATGACTGGCATCATTATGGTTTGGGATTGACATTGTGATGGTTGTATTTGTTTGATATCCATTTTTAAGAGTATAAATCACCTCGCCTAATAAACTACAGCGCTTCATTCAGCATCCTGTATACAGTGAGTGCCAAGAACATGGTTATTGAGGGCCTATTATCTTTTTTTTATTTTATTGAAGAAATATTGCATTATACCCTTAACTAGGCTTAAGGCATATATGGTATTAAATCTACATATGCATATAGTACAGCAAGTTTATCACTATTTCCTTTATCCCTTCACTATACAATTCATGTCCTGTTTGCCCAACATCATCTGCAAATACTTATGAATTATAGAAGACCAGATCTGGCAAGCTGAGCTACCTTAGGACTTAGTAGATATATTCATTCCAATCATTGACTTGGTCCCATACCAACACCACCAGGTTTGAGCAGCAGCTGTTTCCATCCATGCTCCAACAGCCAACAGAGACACCAGAAACTTCTCTGAGGCCGAAAGGTCCTGAGTAATAGTCAATGTCACAAAGAATACTAACCAGCACATGTATAGCACTTTATAAATTATAAGGCCCATTTTCCATCTACTGTCTCCGTTAGTATTCTTTCATTTATTTCATTAATTCATCAAGTCCCAGGCAGAGGCAGAAATATGGTTTTAGAGGGAGAAAGTGGCCAGATGAAGTGTTTGGACAAGGATATTACCACTTAGTCAGAGGGTAGGTTTAGGGCCTGGCCAGTGTGTGCTTGGGAAGAACAGCCTGGGATGAATGTTAGAGGGAACTGTGTTTAAAACCATTCTTGACATTTAAAAATTAAACCTCTGGGCAAGGTAGTTCATCTTCCAGAGTAGCAGCTTTGCCATGGGTAAAATGGAAGTGACACCACCTACTTCACAGCATAGCTGTGAGGATCAAATGAGACGTCACAGGTATACACTTAGTACAGCACTTGGAATGACCAATGCTTAGCCCCTTTCTCTGTCAGCAATATCCTCTGTCAGCAGGACTATTAGTTCCAAAACATGATGGCAGGAAGCTTTTAAAATATAGATTCCTAGGCCTGACTCCAGATCTACAGAATTAATATCTTTGAGGAGAGGACCCACACATGATTCAGATGCGTAGCTCAGCAGACAGCCACTTGAACCAGACCATATAATTAGGCCAGCAGCTTTTAGACAAAAAATGAAAGGAAATCAACATTTATTGAGATCCTGCAGTGTGTTTAATGCTGGGGCTTTCATTTAAAAGATACATTTTATGCAGTTTTTCCCAATCTACCTAGCTGGGACTTGGTGAAGCTGGATTGAAGGGAGTCATATGAAAGCACACAGACAAAGCATATTTTTTCAACCTGGTAATTCTAACCGTACCAGGGAATTGCTTCTAGGACATGCAAGAGTTTTCCAGTAATTTTTTCCCTTTGTTCCTGCCTTTGAAACCCATTTCACTTTATTTTAAAAAGTCTACGTCAGTCTAACCAATATGAACAAAAACAACAGAAATAGTTTTTATTGTTAGAATTTATTGCATGCAGGCCCTACACTAAGATGTGTTAGGTACATCATCTTATGTCATCATCATGACAGCCCTGTGAAATGGGTGATGCAGTATTAATGACCCCATTTTAAAATGATTTATGTTTCTAACAAAAGCTTAAGATACTGTACCATTCCACAGTAGCAGGAAAAGACAACACTCGTTAAAGGTGAAGGGGACAAAGGAAGCTGGTGTTGCGGTTTTTAGAAGGAAATCCAGTGGAAAAAAAGGAAACAAGGAAATTCATCTTGCATCAATCACTTTCTTTGATCTGAGCACCAGGACAAGAGGAGAAAGCAAGCCTAGAACAGAATGAAATTGAATTCACCTGACTTTACTGCCACCGTGTGGTCATCTGATGTATAGACAAGCAGTTCGCAATTCACTGTGTTTTTGAGTCAATGAGCACTGGAAACGCTGTGCAAGGCACTGGGTGGGGAAATAAACCCAAATAAAGCAGAGGAGCTGCCCTTGAGGTCATTTTCGAGCTTTATGTCCTCTGGTGTCACCAGGTTCAAAGTCACCTTAGGGAACAACTGCTCTAAAAGTGTGCACCCTTTTAGCTCACATGGGCTATTTAGGAAGGAGAATTATGTTTATAAACGCCATCATATTCAGCATGCCGTGGAATGTATAGAGGCTGATCACTTTATCTTTTTCATTATTTTGATCAGAAGATGGTCAATAAGAAAAAAGGCTCTGCATTTTCTCCACTGAAATGAGAGGGAGGAAGAATTCAATTGTGCCTTGTTTTCATAAAGCACATTTGTGTGAATTTTTGTCATTTCATGGCCAAAACAACCCTTGAAGGTAGAATAATAGATAATTTTTATTGTGGTCCTGGGGAAATAGACTTAAGAACTGAAACAACTTGACAATGGTCAAGTGTAAGATAGCGACAGAGCCACGCTACAATCTGTTCATGCCACTCACTGCCACACTCGGAGAGTGACCTTACAATCCATTCACCCCATTCACTGCCACATTTGGAGAGTGACACGAGTGTGTCAAGAACCAAGAATATGCAGCTAAGAATTAAGTTGCTATTATGCCCTGGTGGAGTAGCAGTTATATCAAACACCTCTGAAGGAGCACAGGACACATACCTCTGGGTTCAAGTCCCGTATCCAGAGAGGAAACATCCAGTAAGAACAACTAAACAAAAATAAAATAAAAAGCTTATTCCTCCTTTCTCTTACTGCCTGCCTTCCTGCCTACGCGTCTTCCTTCCTGCCTGAACCTTTCCTTTAAAGAAAAATTTGCTCCCTTGCCCACTGATTCCCTCCTGCCTCTTCCTGCTTAGCCCAGCTTCGTTTCTGAATGGAGACTGCTCTCTGTTTGGGCTAGGCAGGTAACTGAAAAACCTTAAGCAACATCTGAGTCATGAGCTTTCCAAAAGGGCTGGCTGCCCAGGACACTCTAGTTGAATGGAATGACTTGCTTTTGGACATTTCCTTGTCCAATCCCTAGTCCCTACCCCCATGGGTGAGTCATAGTAAAAGGCCCCTCTCTTCTGGGAGAACTAGTTTAGATAGGTTTATACTTGCATTATTCTTCTGATTTTTTAAGATGAAACACAAAAATATGAAATGAAATGAAAGACCTTACCATAAAGGCCACAACAGGGAGCTAGGTCAGTATCTGGGGACTCGGGGGACCCATGGGTCTAGTCCAGTGCTCTCTGTGTGAAAACAGGAAGGCTGAGAGTGGGAAAGTGCTGTCCCCAGCTAGCTTAGGACAATTAAAAGACAGCTGTCCTGATACT